>JABCKH010000406.1:0-16580 GCA_018851285.1 Lyophyllum semitale | reverse complement strand
TGATAGTAAGGCGTAAAAGATATCGTTCATATGTCTAGTATCTACCCGAAGATCGATCCTCCGAGTCCAGCGACGCTTGCTTCGCTTCTGGGCAACATTGGCAACGTACACTCACATGGTACACCAAATCGTTAGCATCGACCGTCGCGCCTGTCGCCGGCCCGTCATTCCCACCCGATTGAACCCACGCGTCCCCCGCCCACGAACGCCTAAAAAAACCAAGGACTCGTCCAGGGCAGGCGTCCCGACGTCTGAATTTGCGCGAACAGCAAGCTTCATCCCCTCATTCCACGCATCCGATCCTGCCCACTGATCCATACGCCGTACCAGCCGCGGCACCCACTGCCCCCGTTGATGCGTGTCAAGGTCAAATGAGGGGAATCGACTTCTGCTGCTGTCCTCGGTGGTGGAAGTCCCTGCATGCACTATGACCCAGGCTGAACACCCGGGCTCGCTTTCCGTGATGGCTCGGCGCTGGTATTTGACGACGGCCAGACTGCCGGCCCGCTGCTCCATGTCGTCGTCATCGTATCCATCATCTTCGCTGCCATCTTCGCGGTGGGTGCCGGGGATGAAAGTCAGAGCTTCCGAGAGAACAACTTCAGGATCCGCAGCTCTTTGCTTCCCCTTCACAGTCGAGCTGAATGAGCTGGGAGTTGATGGTTCGCCAGTGTCGACCGTTGTCGGCGAGTCCTCAGTGATGGGCACCGGCATATTGGGAGTGTCAAATCCAACACCGCGAGTAGATACCGATTCGACGATCTTTGGCGGTTCCTCGGGAGCCTCCGTGGTGAGCGTTATTATCTCGGGTATACCGATTTCGGCGCGTTGGTATATAGACCCGGCGGTCGTTGATGATTCCTCGAAGACCTCGGCTGTGGGTACTAGCGTGTCGAGTTCAACGCCGTTTGTGGAGATAGATTTGATGAGACTTCTGGTGGATAACGCCACGGAGGTGTCTTCTGAATGGCGAACTAACTGTGAGCGTTCTTCATCATCCAGTACGGCTGCCATCCGTTCATCATTCAAGAGACGCCGGTTCCGAGACTGGAAGTGAAATAAACACAGATCAAACATCTTGTAGAATGCACAGATATAAACGACATGTGTCAGAAGGGACGCAGCCGCCGTAATGATTGTTTGAAGGAGATCAAGAAGCTGGGACCGAGGAGCTGAATAGTACTTGTCGACCTTCTCGAGGACAGCCGAAGCCCTGTCACGTATGTCTTCGTGCGTTCCATTTACGGTCGTGTTGAACGCGTCTGCAAGCTCTCGCAACATCCTCTGCTCTTCAGCGGCAATGCCCTCGAACTCGGCCTCCAGCTTCTGCATCATGACCTCGTAAAATTTTGGTCCGGAAGTGACACACATTCTAGCCAGTCGGAGAGTGTTTACTCCAGCTACCAGGTACACCCGAGCCTCGTCTTACAAGATAAGATCCGGGGGGCCGCAGTTGCTAATCAACGATGACAAGATTTAGAAAGGTAAACCAAAGAGGGAGGGGGAGCATGATGAAGAATTAATAAAAAAAATAGATTATGCGAGTGTGTCGTTGGGCGGGTGACCCAATTGCTGAGATGAAGGAAGAGGACGAGGAAATCGAGAGGCAATTCAGAAATTC
Source organism: Lyophyllum semitale (assembly GCA_018851285.1). NCBI lineage: Eukaryota > Fungi > Basidiomycota > Agaricomycetes > Agaricales > Lyophyllaceae > Lyophyllum > Lyophyllum semitale. Next base: position 14,959 of record JABCKH010000406.1, on the reverse strand, counting down.
AACTTGACGTTGTACATGTGTACGCGACGAGATCACCTGACCGTGTCTCGTTGATTCGGCGACGGAATTTGTTGGCCACCAAACAAAGGTTGACTCGTACCACCACCTGCTTCAGATATAAAGATGATTTCTTCATTCACAAACCTCATTGCCGTCCCTCCATTTTCCTTCAATTACCAGGCGGTCGCTGGTTATATCCTCAGCGTGATACGTATCTTGCATTTGTCGCCCAGGACAGTTACCAACTTGAAGGCGATTACACCGACTCCCACTCCGACTTCTCTTCTTTACGTCAAAGCTACCCCAACCTCCCTCTCTCAGCCATCATTATCTCCCTTGTATAATCTCGCCGTCATAACATGGACAATCGCCATCCTTAGCCTTGCCTTGGGTGCCTTTCTTGGCAGTAAAGCATCTCTACCTATCGGGAAACATTTTCCTATTCACCTTCCCTTTGGTCACGTCTATCATGCTCTAGGCAGCAACACTAAAAGCCCGCCTGAAGACGATCACTCACCTTCGCCCTCCGCCATCGGCACTGGATCTAGCGCTAGAATTTATCGGTGGATTCGATCGTCGTGGGGCATTGTTCTGAGTCTTGCTACTCCTTCCCTTATCAGTTCACTCGAAGTCCGGTGTTTTCCTGGCATGGATGTCTCACGAAATCGCAACTTGGTGAGTTGCTGAATTCCTTTCTGTGTCTACCACAGACTCACTATTCATCCAGGCCCACGCATTTTCGGTCCCCAACTGCTTCAGCTTGATATGGGCGCTTGAAATTCTAGGCGTTGCCACGATTGCATTGGTCCGCCACAAATCAGCAGCCTTTTATCTAGCCGAAGATCTACGTCGTGCCATGCTGTTCTTGCGTAACAGCCTCGTGGCTTTTGGGACCAGTGCTCCTGGATCTACTGGAATGCCGGTTCTAAACCCAGCAAGCGAGCCTGTTGACTGCGAACTTGAAGACGACCATGAGGACGACGTCGACAATCCGGAATATGCCCTGCAGATCTGCAGATCTCCATCGGCATCCTAACAGCAGCACTCCGCCAGAGAGAGAGGGACATTTCCGAGAGTCATGCCATGCTTGCGCAGCGGGATGCAGAGCTCGCTCGGATGAGCGCAGGCTTCGAAGAAATAAAGAGAAGGAATGCCAGGCTCAGGGCCAGTAATCGAACACTCCGAGCACTGGTTTGCCCTCCTCGCTGTGAGTGACTTCCTTGCTTGACTTCGAATACCGACTCACACCTTGTAGATGACGAAACCTTAGAGGAACCAACGCCTAGCTGCAAGTAACAGGATTGTATCCGTTTTCCGTGCGTGCTGACGCTTTTCTTTCAGATGGTCAAGCTTTGGAAGAAGGGGCCCTGGATGAGTGGTCTGCGGCCACCGTTGCCGGGCTACCATAATTTTAGCAGACTGGTTGTTCTTATGTCTGCCATACTGATCGTTCCTCAAGTGCTCATCGCCATCCTCAGGACGATTTCGATGTGCTGGCGCAGATTAGGATCAAATTACTACTTGGGGATTCCTGCCTTCCGGTATGGACCTATTTCGTCGTTTTTATCTGTCGTCCTTAAGATCGTCACCAGGATTAAGTCATCAATCAACCTCCTTAGGATCTGGGTGCTTCATGCGGCGTCGACAGGTAGCTACGTGCGAGCCAATTTCCAAGGTTTTAAGGCTTTTCCTCGATTATGGCGTAACTGTTATGGTCAGAACGTCTCACTTTCGAAAGCGGCTTCTCCTGATTTCCCTTCTTTAGAATCTTCCCTGGGATCAAGTCGTTTTGATCCTCCGCAGGATTTTTGCTCCATGCTGCGGCGTGCGAGCCAAGCGTGCTTCCAAGGTTCGAAGTTCGAAGAATATCCTCTCGTCGAAGGTTCAACTGCGGGATCAAGCCATATGGGCGCTCTATCGCTGGTCGTCAACAAGCTTCGCTAGGATCTGCGTGCTCCACGCGTGCCAGGCAATAATCGCGTGCGAGCCAATTTTCTCGCAAGTTTTCAAGGCATTTTCGTGTTCGTCAGGTTCAAGCCCTCCGTCTCCGATCATCTAGGCCTTTATTGCCAGGACCGCCCACCACTGCCGAAGTGCCTACGCCATTACGAATCAAGTCCTCATCTTGGCCGGAAGACACCGTTCTCGTCGGGGGTTCTCGCAAAAAAGCGATTGCTGGTTTGAAACTACGGATGGTTGAATCCCTCCACCCCTCAATTCTATCGCCAGGCTTGTCAGGATCTGAGCGCTCTACGTTGTGGCGTGCGAGCCAATTTCCTTCTACGTTTTTTTATTATTTCCGGCAAACGTTCAGTAAACAGGATTACGCAATCTGCCGTCCTCCAGGCGCGCTCTCACTACGATTATGTCGTCATCGAACTTCGCTAGGATCTGGGTGCTCTGCGCGTCAAGTCGTCGCGTGCGGGCCAATTTTTCGCCAAGTTTTGAAGACCGTTTCGTACTCGAGGCGCATTGTCAGGATTTTAGGACCCTTTTTTTCAGGCTCTTTTTCAGTTCCTAATGTTTCTCGACAGTGAAGGGGTCCCTTCCTTCGCTTTAACGACAATTGGAGAGAATATGGATTGCTCCATGGAGCCAGTGGACATTGTATACCTCTTGGATGTGTATTATTACATCTTTCTACACGTTTATGCTTCCTCTTCGTTCTTAGATACAGATCATTGTACGTAGATGCTTACTATCATGTTACTCCTCATTCCTCATCTCGTCATGCCTCGCGAACCATGCTGAGCCTGTTGAAACTATGAAGTTGGGGAGGATTTGCGAATACAGGCCACAAAATTGTGCAAAGGGCTGTAAGCATCATCCTGACTACTGGTGAACTTCAAGATAAGCATATACACGCAGCTGCCCAATGAGTTTTCGAAGGGGCTCTGCCAGTTCGATCACGGGAGTGATTGGAACAAAAAAGGTGATATATTTTTGATATATTTTAAAAATAAATTTTGCTCTTTTATTATTATCTTCATGTCGTCCCCTACGGTCTTGTGCCAGAATCCCTCTTGTCCCAACGGCAATCCTCCATCGCGTCTTGAATGCCCAACATGTAGCAAGTGGGTTCTTTCTCCCGTCAATAATCTACCAGCGCCTTTTTACATCTGGCAGACTTGGACTGAAGGGGTCATTCTTCTGTGGACAGGATTGCTTCAAATCAGGATGTGAGTTCACGTCCTCGATCTGTTTTCTAAAGAGCTCTCGAACTTGAAATAACAGGGGCAAGTCTCGTTTAAGGAACTCGAGCTAGACGTGAGGCTGAACCGCCAGTGTTGTTTCAGAAATTACACAAGGCCATACATACCCTCGCATCTGGCAAGGCAGAAGGTCAGGATATAACTTCGGTGGCTATAGTATATACTGATCCAAAAGTATACAGATGGCACATATAACCCTTTCCCCAACTATGCGTACACAGGACCAATACGGCCGGTCTATCCACTATCCAATACTCGTCTAGTCCCAGATCATATTCCCCGCCCCGATTACGCTGTTGACGGCAAGTTTCAAGCCCAATGCGCTAATTCGCCAGGTCTAATTTCGTACTTGCCAGGGCAACCTCAGTCAGAGATGAAGCGCGCCGGCCAACCTCCACGAATACTTACGAAAGCAGAGCAAGAGAAAATGCGGAAGGCTTGTCGCGTGCGTAATGATGCATGGTATAGTGCATGCATCTGCTGATCAAATCGTGTTCAACCTTAGCTTGCTCGGGAAGTCCTGGACATGGCTGCCTCAGAGGTGCGCCCAGGGATAACAACCGACGAAATCGACGAGATCGTACATAATGCTACGATTGAAAGGAATTCTTATCCCTCCCCCCTCAATTATCGCAATTTCCCAAAATCTGTTTGCACGTTTGTTCAGTCGTTCCACCAAGTCGGCGCTGGGTGGCATACTGATTTCCTGATTAGATCCGTGAACGAGGTGATTTGCCATGGCATTCCTGATCAGAGAAAATTAAGGGAAGGAGACATTATCAACATCGGTACGTGCGTTTCTTATCGACCATCTCGATTTCTAATCAAGCAGTAAACCCTTTTGTTGCAGATGTATCCCTTTATTTCGAAGGTATGTAAGGCTATCATACTCCAATCTGCCGTGACCTGAATCATCCGTCAAGGATACCATGCCGATCTTAATGCGACATACCCTGTCGGTGAAATCGACGACGATGCCAAGAAACTCATCCGCACGTCTCGCGCCTGTTTAGACGAATCCATCAAGGTTTGCAAGCCTGGCGCCTTGTTCCGCGACGTCGGAAAAGTCATGTACGTCTCAAGAACTCCTCTTAACTGTGGCCACATCTTGACAACAACATTTCCAGTGAGCCTATTGCTCGTGCCAACGGCTGCGCGACAGTACGAACATACACAGGACATGGTATCAACGACCTTTTCCATTGCTCACCGAACGTGCCGCATTACGCGAAAAACAAAGCAGTGGGCACCATGAAACCGGGAATGGTGAGGACCTGCGTGCCTGTTTGCCGTTCAGAACTGATATTCGCATCATTGAAGGTGTTCACCATCGAACCGGTATGGTGGAACCATTTATGGGGTCAGGTGCAAGCGTAATCCTGTTCATTTCACAGATGATCAACTTTGGAAGTAATTGGAGCGAGGTGCATTGGCCAGACAGCTGGACTGCTACCACAGTGGATGGAAAGAAGAGTGCGCAGTTTGAGGAAACCCTGCTGTATGTTCTCAACGACTAAAACAATGATCTGCACTGACTAACGATCCCAACAGGATTACAGAGACTGGGGTTGAGATCCTGACTGCTGGGAAACCATTCGAACTCCCATAAATATAGGTCATGTATTCTGCGAATGAATGTATATATAAGGATGAGCACAGAGTAAACGACTGCTAGGAACGTTGGAGATGAATCTATTGTCCTTACGAGGTTCCTGTCGACAGGTTGAAGGTGAGTGGTCTGATCACTCTGCAGGAGCGTTCCTTGATCTCTTCCTGTTGATCTCGTCGTTTAAGTCGTGCGTGGCCCATCAGCAAATAATGGCTCTGCTCGGTCGACTGCTGCAAGCCGCGTGACGGAGACACCGTCTGATATGCTCTGCCTCCGCGTCCGGTGCACTTGTTGACGATGTAAACCCTCCTCACCCGTCGGATAAAAGGCCAGCGAGTCCGCAGTTTTTGATACTGTTAATCGTGTGTGAAAATGCGCGAATGCCGTAGTGCAGATCTACGTACGAGCTCTGGTGACTCTTTGGCTTCTGACTGGCTGTAGGGTCATCCACCGCAGGAATGATTCCGACAACTTTGTCGTAGTCGCCAGTGTCTTCATTTGGAGGAATGTGATATGGCAACTTGCAAGTTCTTTGTTAGGCTCACGCAACCACTGGTAGGACAATTACATACCTCTTGGATGTCAGGCCGCTGTGTATCATTAAATATTTCTACCTGTTCATCCTTCCTCGTTATTCTTGGATATTGTACGTAGATGCTTGCTATCAATTTACTCCCCATTCCTCACACCAGAGGAGGTTGGAATTCAACCTCTGCGTATTGAGCGGGGAACACGTGATCTGATGAACACGAGCCTGAAACTGCCTGAAAACGTAGATTCTTTAGCTCACTCACGACGAGGAAACGAAACCTCTCAGTATTACGCCTACGATACTAATACGATATTCACACTTCCCGCAGTCCCACACCTTTGTTGATTCGGTTGTCCAGGGGTACACTGCCTGTGAACGGGGGTGAACGCGTCGTTCGAGTCGGAGCTCTTAACTGCAAAAACGAAGCTTGATTTCTCTGTCACCGTTTTAGGTTCCCTCAGGTTCTGAGCCCCAGCATCCTGATCAAATCCTGATGTCGTCCTCTCGCACTCTTCGAGCGCGCAACCCGCTGCCACAGCCAGCTCTACCAAGTCACCTCCAGGTGAGACGCCTGATATTCTTTCCGATCATTTGCGAATATAACCATGTACTAATTCACAGAGCCTTGTGAACGACATAAACGGGAACCCAACCGTATATCTTCCATCCCTTCTAGAGTTTGTCAAGAGGGAGCCTAGATGGACTCTCCATCCGCAGGTGCTTCCTTTGTCATTTCGTCAACTTGACAAGTCGCCGCCTCAACATTGCAAGACGCAACATGACCGCAACCTTGTTGAAGCCGCCAGGATGGCATTTGACGGCATCATTCAGGCAACGCTTGTGGTTGGTTCCTCTCGGGACGATCACTACTCCCTCCTCTCTTATATTCTACCAGCCTGGCCATCAATTTGGAAGTGGATGCGGTATCTGTACTACGAGATAAGTGGTCAATTAGATCTCACCTTCGACGCAGCATCGCGACCTACACGAGCCAGGTTCTGGATCATGGATACGATTCTGTGCATCTTTGGCCACTGTTTCTGTGGTGAACAATCTCCTCCCCTTTGCTCCACCATCGCCGCTACTCCTGGAGTGTTTAAAATGCTCATGGAGATATGGATACGTCAGTGCCATCGCCCAGTAGCAGACAAAATCATTGAACGCAATGCAAGCGTCAGCATCAGGGCAATGTCACAAATTGTCATGTCGAATCCTCCGGATATTCCCCAGCTAGCAGATGGCTTTGGGATCGGTCAACAAGCATTCGCAGCATTGCTTACGAAACCTATTCGTTACGTTGTATATGGAGGACAAACACTGTTCACCAATTATACCGGGTACTTTCACTTCTACGTCCAGCTCGCTCAGAACATTCCAGATACCTTCAAGATACTTCTCGGCCATGACATTCTGGTCGATATCCTCTATGGTCTCGCAATCATTCTTTCTTTTCCGCATGAGGAGGGCTGGATTTGCATCAGTGTAACGGGATGCTTATGGTTAATCGCCCAGGCACTCTCCTTGGCCTCTGACCATTGTTGGGTTACTGATGTGCTACAGCTAAAGCTCCTCTCATTCATGCTCAAACATGCATCCCAGTCATTATCTATATGCCGGCGGCAGTCGGAGGATAGATGTGGTGTACACTTGGTTGCCATCACAAAGATTCTTGAGCGATGGCTTGTCCAACGGCCGGTCCTGAAGCTTTTAGGGAGAATCATGAACTCGGAGACCATCGTTTCCCTCCAATCAGAGATACCCAGGAACAGCTTGTTCTGGGAAGAATGGTCGAACTTCTCAAAATTATTCCTCGATTTATCGAAGGTGGCAGTCGAGTTTGACAAGAGCAAGGTTTCCAAGCTGAGATGCTCGTCATCTAAGGTCAACTCCATTATTTTTATCTCCTGTTACCTTTCTAACAGCCTAATTAGTGTTGTAACATTGAGGATACCATACGTTTTCGGCAATGTGGGAGGTGCCAGGAGGTGATTTACTGCTCAAAGACGTGTCAGAAGGAGGACTGGGAAAATGGGAGCCACCGTAAAACCTGTGAAGCATCTTGCATTATCAGGTCTCGTAAGCATATCTTGGCCCCGTCTCTTCTTGTTGGGTTCATGACTCCTCTATGAACAGAAGGAGCGGTTCGGGTGTCTCTCAGAGATCGAGCCTTCTTTGCATTTTTTGTGGACGATGGTCTAAAGAGACAGCGGGTCATACAAAGTCCTTATTTTCCAAAGATTGGTTCAGAGGGGACGCTCATACAGCTTCACGACTATACAACGTCCCCCCCTACTATGTCCGCTGTCCTGGAGAAAGACCACGATCCCGTGAAGATATCAAACCCTGATAACAAGATATCAACCACTGTTATTCCGCTCCCACAGCACTTAGCCCAGCACAAGCGGCCGGTTTTCCAACCGTGTCTTATGATATCCTATGGACGATACCATCGCGCTGTGATTTACACACCGCCCAAATTATCTGGCGATCTCTTTGGGTGGATCGATTCTACACAGTCAGAGGATGGAGAAGCGATCAATGGACAGGGACAGCAGATTTAGTAGTCAGGAATCACTTTTTTTTGGACGTCATCTGCGTGGAATTTACTTTCGAGAGGACTGTAGACATATCTTAGTTCATATGTAATGATCGAGTGTGTTTTATCAAGATTTTGTAGGTCAAGCAAGATAACAAGATTATGTAAATACCTGCAAGGTCCCCTCCCAAATCATTCTAAGTACTACTAAGGTGAAGCCCATCGCAGAAAGCGTGCATAGACGACTTACACATTTGTTGCCCAGATCGATAAGAGTAGCTAAGGCTTACTGGCCGTCATCCACGACGGTGACGCATCGGGCCAATGGCAGTCGGGGAAGGTCAACGCTGAATGGTGTGACCGGGTATGATTCGTCATTAATTATCCTATACAAAGCTGTCGTATTCAAAAGCAGTTGTCTCGTTTCCTTGGCAAGATATAACGAAAGAAAAGCGTGTGTGGTTGTCTAAATTATATTCAATGCGAGGGCCAGAATCTGGTGTGTGTGGATGTATGCAAGGAGGTCCGAAGATGAGTGCGATGCGGGTGATCTCGGGGGTGGGGGTTAACGATGTGGTGGAAGATGAGCATGTGCCGAAGGGTAAGAAGCTACACAGGCTAAGCGTGCTGCACAGCCTTCGCAGCCTTGACCAGCGGGACAGCCGCAGAGGACTTAATGGCGGTAATGGTCGCGCCGCCATGCGTCCGCTCCACTGGGACAGCTGGTGGTTTCCGTCTCTTGGGTGGCGGAGGCGGTGCGGAGCGGCGTGCTGGTGGGTGGGGTTGGATGCCCGCCTCGGGAAGATTTGTCAGTGATTTGGCTGCGGGAGGGAGGAGCTGTTGTGGATGGTGGTGGTGGAGCCCTGTATCAAGGAGCGGTGAAGGAGAATGCCGGCTCGGGCGATGGCTTTCCTGTTCGACGGCGCCGGCTATGCCTCTGCGCTTGGGAGGAGGCACGGGGTGGGAGCTGGTAGCTTGGGGGAGAACGGCGTTCGCGACGCCGGCGAGGCTCATGGAGCTTGCGTTGCTTGGACGGCGGAGATTGGCCAAAAGGGGGCGAGGAGGCCGTGTAGGCTCGGGACGGGCTCTGAGGTTCTCCACGCTTTTGCTCGTCTTCAAAATCTTTGAATTGGTTCGTTGAAGCTGGGTAGAGGCCGGCACGGAACTGAAGCCAGCTTGGGTGGGGCTGAGTGCAGCGGATCCGTCGCTGCCTGGGCTTGTTGGGCGGCTGTCGTCGTCACGCTTGGGCTTGATCAGGTTGACACACCAGTCCCCGCTGAGGCATCTCTCAACCAAGCGTTTCGTCGTGGGATTGATGTCTCTGACGCGCGCATTTGCGATCAGGGATTCGAGAGAATAGACGATCTGCGGCCGTTTGTAGGGGACGTCACGCAGTTGGGTCTTAGTTAGCAGGGGATGCAGGACACGAAGGTATGTGTGGCGTAACTGCAACTAAATTAGCTTGGGGATGCTTAACTGGAGTTGGATGTACCCACCGACTCGCTTTCTTCGTCTAAATCGACAAGCTCGCGGAGGAAGACGTCAACCAACACGCAGAGATCGTTGGTGTAGAAATACTCGGTTGTCCCTTTTGTCGTGAACAGCACATAAAGGATCTTGAGTATCAAGAGCTGCATGCATAAGTCTTCCGGTGTCCTCTCTAAGAATTGGGGTAATGAGAAAAACGCAGCAATTTCAACGATGGATTACATACCCGCACGGTTGAGCATGAAAATCATGTTTTCACCAAATGTTCTGCTATGCCCGAGGCGTCGCATTAGTACGCGTAAAACTCGATTTTTATATTCCGAGTCATTCGTCGCTAGCTCTGTTTCGTTGTTCAGAGAAGCGACCATAAATTGTTCGTTGAGGGAAACCTAGAATAGAGATAGAGATGAGCGGGTGGCATGGATGATCTACAAAACCTTACTTACGATTAATTTAATGACGCTGTAGTTGAACGTCTCGTCATGCATGTGGCGCGTTTGCTCCACGAGGTCAAATAGATAATCGATAAAAACATCGTCAAATATTCCTGGTCGTGACAAACCAACGTCAGCTGAAATTGAAACCGACGCCAAAAAGTGCCTCACGCACGTAAATCTTGCGCAGCGAGTTTCTGTACCCGACAAACCTCGTAGAGTAATCGGACTCCTAAACTCCTCAGCTTGGCTTCGATTGGTACTGGAACGTTTTCCAAACTGCCATTAGAGCCACCGGCGACCCCGAAGTAGGTATCCTCCACATCCGGGTCGATCTCCACCAATATGTGATCCATAATAAGAGGCAAGAGGGGCTGCCATCGTTTATGCGACCGTAAAACCTCGGAACGACGGCGTCCATAACTGAGCAGGACATGATAAAATATCAATTGCGTGTGTGGATCTGTCCTCTAGTAAACTCTCAGCTCCATACAATGAAATAGGGTGGTTAGAACTCACCGACTGTAAGTCGTCGACCAATATCTCGCACATGCGTTCCGAATGGAATTCGAAGAGCTCAGAGTCAAGAATGAGCTCGCACGCGTGTTCCAGTTGTAAAGGACTCTGCAAATATTGTTCTGGATGAATCGGATGAGCCTCCGTGTGCCCTTGCATGTAGACTGAGCACGTGCCATGATAAGCTGCACAGAGCGCGAGGAACCTCCGGAGCGTATTGTCAAGAAGTGAGAGGGTTGGAACTCCATTTTTTCCAAAGTTCAGCATCTCCTCGAGTTCTGAAAAAATCGGTGAACTTTGATTGTGAAAAAATGTAAGAAAAGGACATTATTAGAAAGACGTACCTGACCAGAATTGCTGGGCGTTTTCGACCAGATATGTTATCCCAAGGTCGTCCTCCATTGTAAGCCTTGGCACCGCAGTGTGGAAGTTGAGCGCCATGGAGGAGCTCAACAGCAGAGGTCGTGGAACGGGTGGAGTTGTGTATGAACCCTAACCCATGATTACGAGGGCTTGGCAGCCAATTGGCAGCGGAGATAAACATTTGTCTCCATCGGCCCAGCCTCGAGCTCCTAATATCTCCTCCTCTGCTGTGGTCTGGCTGTGGTGAAACTTCGACTCTGTATCGCACAACTATGGCTCAAAATATATCCAACATGCGACGAAAAGCAAGCACTCAAGTCCCCCGTCTCAATTTTGCCTATCACATACGTCTATAAGCGCATTAAGTACTCCACCTATCAAATGGCCGGCCGCCGATTGTCACAATGTTGACAGATCCATAGCTCCAAAATCGCTCCTAGAATTTAGAAAACAATCGATGCCTGCGATGCCTGATGGCATGATCTTGAACGCCAGCAAGTAAGTTAGCTATCATTCGCCCGAGAATGCATCGAGCTAGTACGAGGTTATACAATGAAATAAATTGTATACAATAAAAACTTTTCCATGCTACCCATCGCGATCAAGCATGTAGCCCGGCCCAAGGACGACACGGTCCAGAGGGTCGGGTTGAAAGAGTGCCTGTATAGTTTTGGGGTTTGATTGAGGCCGAGGCGATTCGATCTTGCATTAGAAACATGGAGACGCTGCCTTCGCAGTCGCCTGTCAGCATCTGCAGAGCACAGATCCTAACGGGAGGCTGGATGATGATACGATCTAGTGGTAAAGTTCAGGCGCGGAAGGAAGGCAAGTCATTGGGCGACGACTCACTACGTGACCTCGATGCACAGGACTTGATGGGGAGCTTCAGGGTCTTGAAACCTTGAGGAGAACTTGGCCTGCACGTAGCAACGCAGAGCACGCAGATCCGACGCCGACAACTCGATACTAGTGAGAGAGTTCAAAGAAGGAAGGGGAGTCATTGGATCACGACTTACAACTCAAGACTGCCTGAGGTTGAATTTCCGTGAGCGCAGAAAGGAGAGCGGAAGACTCACTTGATACGCCCACACCTCGGTAACAAGCCCAACAAGGATTCCCGTAGACCATTCATCTATCTATCGCCTCAGACACCCCCATCTGACGCTCAGAGACGAGTCCCGCATACCACTCATCCACCGCCCCACCCGCCAACTGCAGCACCAATGCAGTAAGCAGATGTTGAGAAGTAGCGGATGTTGCACGTACAGGTCGGCGGTGAAGCCTGAAGTTGAGGATGCTGATGTCAAGTGCCAGGTCATTTTGAGCAAGCTCCGTGGCCAGTGTCATTAGAGTTTCCGATACGGGAGGTTTCTATGGGAAATGCTAGCTGTAGTCAAGACCAAGGCGAGAGGAGTCACGAACATACCCATGTCAAGTAACGATAGCCGCGGCATATCGCGATCGATACGATGATGAACTGTGTATACAATATCAGATATGTCCCCGGTCGAGGACATACAAAGCACTTACCATGAGTTCATTCGACGTCGTGCATGATAAAACCAACTCCAGATCGGCGCCGTCATGGGTCAAGGGTAAAACAAAAGTAGGGATATACACATCGGATGGTGATGCTGTGTTTGGTGAAGCAAGGACATATCGGGAAGGACCGCAGGTGGTGAGTAGGCTGCACGCTGAGCTAACAGACCACAGGACCTCGAAGGAACAAGGGAAGATCCCGGATAGCTTGGATCAATAGCTTGATGGGCAATCGAATGATAGGTTTAAGTTGGGTATAAACGGTAGGGTGAACTCAAGGGCGAGGATCACGATTATGCTTTCTTGGTGCTGGTCACGATAAAGGCGCCCCAATACAAGGCTCGGAATTACGACCGTCGATATTACAACAACTGATGTGATCAAGTACAAAAAAGGCTGGTCCAGGTAGGTCGAAGTGGGTACAATGTAAAGAGGAGAGGTGGCCGTTGGAGTTTGAAAATTCGAAGGGTTATCGGGACGAAATTCAAAATTGTCTATTAGAGCCAATTGGGGGGACAAATTGGGATGAAGGTGGTGGAATATACCGATAACCAGATGCGCAGCTATCCAATAGTTGATATACAGAGGAGATATGGGGGCATGGCAGTCAGGGAATGAAGAAATCATTGGTATGCAAGTGATGGTAGCTTTTCAAGGGCGGGGGCCGCGGGGCAACTTGAATCTAACGGAACGCGGCCAGGTGACGAGTAACGCGTACACATGTGCAAACATACTTACGTCCCCATTCAAATCCACCTTCGTTGCTTTACCTCTTCCTCCTTATTGCGCAACCCGCCGAAAAAGAATCTCGAGCTATCCCTCGTTCCATTGATATCATGCTCCCGCTCACGATGTGGCTCGTTGGCTTTGTAATGTCTGGATTCATCGCGAAATGTGGTACGCCGGATACCATGACGCTCCGTGAGGAAGTCCGGATCTATCTCCTGGCCAGAAGGGAGGCCTTCCGAGAAACTATGCAAATAATGTTACTCGGCGAGACGCTGCGCGACATCAATCAGCGATACGACGATGCCTTCAACGCTTTGGCGACTGAGCACCACCGCTTCTGGGAACTTCAAAGCTTGGCATCCAGAACGCCCCTCGAACCCCGTCCCATGCCTTCATCATTGCCCGCTCCACTCCACTTCCCTCTGCATATTTCCGCCCTTCTGATATTTCTGCTTCTAGTTTTCGTGTTGGTTTATGTGTTGATAGTAATCGAGAGACGCACAAGGCGCGCAGCCGCTGCACGAGAAGAACAGCCACCCACGACAATCGTACCGCTCGAGGTCGATCCCTCTCTTCTGACGCCGGGCTCGGAGGACACCGTGATTACTCTTGTATTACTCGACGTCGGTCCTTCCGCATGGAACCCTCAAGATGCGGCCACACAAACTTCTCCAACCATGCTACCGATTTTCCCATTCATGACTGGTCTTAGGTTACCCAACAACGCTCCTCCACCTCTCGCATGGACTCCACAGGACGCAGCGACACAAACTAGCCCGCCTGTCACGTCACCCGGTTCCCCGTTCATGGTCGCTCTTGCCACCCTCGACGTCAACCCCCCTCTTCCCGCATGGAATCCGCAAGACGCGGCGACACAAACTATTTTTTCTACGCCACCTTCCTCCCGATTTATGGCCGCTCTCGGAATACCCGACCTCTGCCCAGCTCCTCCCTTGCCGAACTTGCAAGACTCAGCGATACAAACTAGCCCGGCAACGTCACCTGTTCCCCCATACTTGGTCGCTCTTGCATCTACCGACTTTGGTCGCTCTCCTCCCGCGTCGAACCTGCTGGACGCTGAGACACAGACTAGCCCAGCCATACCACCCGTTTTTCCACCCACTCTCACTCTCGATTTGCCCAACGGTCCCTCTCCTCCGTCAAACTTGCAGCCTGAGGACACATTGACACATGCTAGCCTGGTCGTGCCACCAGTTTCCCCATTCATGTTCACTCTTACCGCCGCAGCCTCGGAACTTGACCTTCCCAGCGATCCAGCCATCGAGGATGCGTCCTTCTCCAGCCTAGATTTCGAAGCGATGTCCACCCCTGTAATCAGCTCGTTCCCTACCGTCTCAGGTCAACTTTGGTCCATGAAAAATACCGTGATTGATTTCGAGGGAGCCGACGATAGGTTCGCAAAAGACGCCTCGACTGCTGCACTAGCGCCGGCTGGCGATGACTCGGATGACGGATCTGGAGCTTCCGACACACTTGTCGCGCCGGAAAGGACGCGCGCAGCGGATCCGACCCTCTGCACTCAGTGCGTAGATATATCGCAGGCTGGCATTTTCGATGATATGAGCGATTTGTGGCATTGCGGCTGCGCCGGCTCGGATGGCCCCGGAGTCCTGCGTCGTGAGCTGGTTCTACCTCATCGCGAGCGCTGGTCCGCCCGTGGAAGGAGGGCGCGGCCGTTCACAAGACGCAAGGTTCCTCTTGCGCCCGAAGTCACGGTAGAGGGCACCATTCCTGTGATGGATGAGCTTGAAACGCTGTCGGCCAATTCAAGTACGGTCACATGCTTTGGGTGTCTTGAGTGTTGTCAATGTGAGGTGGGAAGGCAGGATGATGTTGATCTATCAAGGGTTGTTGCGGCGCTGTCGAGGCTTGAGTTGAGTTGAGTTAGGCGTGGTCATTTCTTTAGTCTGTGTTCACGTGTGGGGTCGAAACCGCGGTGAAGAAATTCGGTATCAATAGCATCACGTGTGAAAAAAAGCA
>JABCKH010000405.1:0-16630 GCA_018851285.1 Lyophyllum semitale | reverse complement strand
AGCATTTGTCTGTAGAGATGTATAATATGGTACAGAAAGGATACAGTAGATACATAGGTTGGTATTACTAGCATTGCGCGTAACTTGAAACTCAAGATGTCAACTGTCAGCAACGGCGACGTCGACACGATGGGCCCTGACTCAGCCTGCTCAGCATCTCACTCCCGTCAATTAGTCTCTATTCCTCCACCTTGCTTCGAGTCATTGAAGGGCAAGCTGTACAATGCCCTGGCTCAACGAGAGCGCTTGCGGTAGCTTGAGCGGTGGGGGCATGTAATAGAGAGGCTACGAGAGCATAGCTGCTATTAGGAAGTGTTTGACAAATAGCATATTAGACTCACCCATCACGTCGGCATTGGGAGCGGTGTGAACTTGCTCGTCGAGCTAAATGGTGGGACCGTGGGTGATGGTCAAGAGCAAGTTACCAACACACAGCGGACTTGATAAAAATTTCAAGTCCAACGCGTGATCGTCCGACGTCTTGCTCCTCGGAAGGGTCACGCGTTGGATGTGGGATTGAGCTGCACGACGAGCTCAGCCTGACGTCGTGGTGTTCGGGTAGATCAAAGCCTGTATCGTTGTCAGGTTGATCTGAAACTCGCAGTATTTATGATGAAAATATTTTGTGCTCGAAATCGGCTCCGTGGAAATTGTAAAAATTATAAGAGATCAGAACCGCCTGGCTTTCAGCCGAAACATTGCCTTATCAATTTGACGCTGCTGAATTTACGCCAAATAAACACGGGGTGTGCCGACGGTGGTGTAGCCCAAGCTCAGCGATTGGATGCCATGATGGCGCCAACGGCTTTGACAGTGCACGACCTCCGCCCACAGCCATCAGCCACCTGAGCCTGAGCCTGAGCCCGAGCCCGAGCCCGAACCCGACCTTCTGACCGCGCCTGCAGGACTGCCAAGAATCGCCAGCCCTCCAGCATGTCGACGAGCCTGCAATTGAACGCCGAACTCCCACACAACATAGCAGCACCAGCGGCACTAACACGAGCGACCAGAAACCCCCGCACCGGGGCTCTTGAACCACGAGGAGCGTCAGCCCGCTGCCAACAACTGCGCCCGAGCCTGCAGTCCTGATACCAGCCACTGCGGCGTATCTATTACCGCCGTTCGGGTAGGAGGTGAGGGGAGTGATGAGTAACATAGTCCAACAGTACTTATTCCCCTATTTCTACCCCCGCCGCGAACACAGGGCCCCACGAGAGGTAAAATAAAACGTACTTGGACATCGACCTGCTCTCACTCAGACTACTACTTCTCTGCTCCCTTTCTCGCCTGGACGTCCCCGCCGCAGACCCCGCCGCAGACGCAGACGCAGACATGAGGCGCAGGTGCGGCAGGCGGTGGCGCGTGCGTGATGAGCGTGAAGAAGCATCCCCTCCCTCCTGCTGCTATTATTTGAAGGCATCTTCCCTGGACGAGGACGTGTGATTTGGCGCGACTGGTATACTCATGATGTTGTCGACGCCGCACCAGGCGCCCCAACAACCCTCTCGGCGCCACTCGGACATATAAATGTCCACATTCGTGATGGCTCTGCCATTCTCCTGCACACTAAGCCAGGTTACACAACAGAGGCAACTAGGCAAGGTCCGTTTTCGTTGCTGGTTTCACAATCCACAGATGGGCGCAGTTCTGGATCAGCTTATATCGACGACGGTGTCAGCTACCCTCCAGGTCCAAGACCCCTTACATTCTCTGTCATCAAACAGCAGGTTCTTATCAGGGGGCACGGTTCATTCACAGTCCAGCAGCGATTGACTGAACTCACCGTGCTTGGGGTCACGCTAAAGCCAAGCTTCGTTTCAGTTAACGGGAAGAAGGTCGGGGGCTGGCGGTTTGTGGCAGCGCAAAAGAAGCTTGTTGCACAAAATCTCGATGCTAATTTGAACGAGCTCGTTACGATTCAATGGAAGTAGTTATCTGATTATCATTCAAGAACATGTACATACCTACCATCAGAAAACATTTGCGTTTCACATTCGATTTCTCTCGAGTTCACTTACTGAGGCTCATTGCGGGGTCGTCCACTTAGAGTTACCTGCGTAATTGACAGCTATCATTATCAATAGTCCATTGAGGTCGGGAACAAGCTTTACACAATTAGAATAAAGAGGGGTATACAAGAGTCCGACGTCCACGAGGAGGTCATATCTAGGGGGGCCTTTCTTACGAGTGTTGTACCCTGTACAGCCGCTCAGTACTTTATTCACAATATACAACGAAATAACAATAACATACTGGATGAAGTAACGCTGATCAGTTGCGACACAATTTCCGCCATGTGCGTTCTGCGTAGCCTGGCAGTTGAACGCGACATTGTCAACGGTGTCGGCCTGAAATCATCAAGGGTAAGCCTAGCATACTATCTGGAAGATCGCTGCTTTCGTACCCAGTTGGTCCGGCAATAGGCGACGGGTCCGAGGTCCTGGTTCACGAAGAATGATTTACAGCTGCTGTAAGTCAAAAGAACCGTGTTGTTCGGCTATCCTCTCGTAAGTGACGTAGTCGTTACCAGAGATCGATAGCCACTCACGCTGAGGCCGACAGCGAATATAGCCCCTAGAGTAGTATAAGCAAGGGTCCAAGCGCGTATAGACTGTTTACATACCCGTGTTTTGACTCTCGAACCGCAGAGCGTCTGCGATGACATGGCAATCGTTCGGGTCTGGTCCTCCGCCTGATGGGATGAAGCAGTTCCTCGTGCCTGTAAAATCATAATGGGCTAACGTACAGGCGAGCGGGTGTGACTGATCTTACAGTTGACGGCGCAGAGGTTCGTCTGGCGGCTTTCCAAGAGCGCTCGTGGCTGGACGATGGCTGCAGGGCATGATGCATGTACCACCTTGACGTTGTGGTCCTTCCCGATGAAGGATTCAGTCAAGGTATTGCACACTGTGCCTGTGATCAAGGTCAATCAAGGGCACAAGTGAGGAAATGGGTGTCCGACGTACCAGCTGTAATCTCGACTGAGGAAGCCACGACAGCAGATATCGCGGTGAAGGCCAAACCGGCTAAGAGTGAAGTACGCATTTTGTAGAGGCAGGGTATCGAACAATGCTCCGAAGTTGGGATGATTTTATAGGTGTGGTGTCAAACACGTTCTAGCGTCGTCACAGGACGGGATGAATGCTCCGCGATCGTGCACATGTCCCCCCAACGGCATCCTATTCTTTGATTAAGGGCAACGAACGTGATTTAATGGCGAACCACGGGCAGTACTTAGCGCAAACGCCGCAGGCAGCCTTGGGGATACTGGGCCTTGCTTTACGAGGCCTGTAGAAGCATTCTTCTTCTTGCGGGGTCATATGCCTGGCGTACCGTATGGCCAACATTTTGATTTTGGAGACTGAAGATCCTTCGAATCGGACTCACGGCCCGCCGGTCTTGTGACGTCAACGGTGAACCACCGTTTCCTAACCAGACTGCCCAAAAACCTTGGTTCAGTGGTTCAAGCACTAGTTCAAGTCAATAACACTGACCATATGTACATCGAAAGTGGATGAGGAAGGTGTTTTGTCGGCCTGTACCAAGAATAAATTCAACGTCAGCCTATTTTCATCCCATCAGCGAGCACCGTGATCTCAACGCCTTCACGACCCATCCCACGTCTGGAATGATGGCGAGGGGGACGGAGGACTGATAAACATCAACAATGATCCAGCCCGACTTGGACGCGTTTTTCTGCTGAACGGAAGCTTTAGTTCGTGATGCACGGCGAAGAGGGACCATTCGATTTAGCACACTGCTTTGGTTGGTGATGGATTTGCGAGGCCTACGACAGACGATAGATTTCTGATTTTACGAATGTCGAACCTCTGAGAAACCGTGTGAGATATGTGCACAAGGTCCATAGTACATCTTGAAGAGGGCCAGGAAGGATGACCGGGTGTTTTAACTTTGAGATGAGCAGAGCAGAGATTTTAAAGTCGACATGAGCCGTTGAAAATTGTTGGAAAAAAACTTGAAAAAAACGCCAAGTTCAACAAACGGCCAACGAAATCTCCGCCGGCCAACGCCGAGCCGCTATGTTTCCGGGAATTCGACCTCGACGTCCCAATGTTGTCCCAATGCACCAAGATCTCTCAGGATTTTTGAGAGTACTTATAAGGCATATTAGAAAGAGCCTGCCAGCTCAGAAGGACAACGGACAGAGGGAAAATATTATGGGGAATAAACGGTCATTTATTTCAAATTTATTTGCACATCGTGTTCTGAACGAGTTGACAAAAACGCTAATATCCATTCTCCTGGCGCTCAAGAACCATCAACACCTTCGACTAGACCACAGTGACATAGCCCGAGGCCTGCCCAGGCCACCCATTTCAGTGACTTCGGCGAAAGTGAACGTACGATATGGCCTCAAGCACCTTGATATGTCGTGGAAGGTCGTGGAGTCATTTGGGTTAAATTCGCTCCAGCTCATTTGTTCAGACATTGTCTCGATTGTGGTCAATCCGCTCAACCTATTTTTCACTGCCTCAGACGCCTTATCTTAAGATCTTATCTCAACAAGAATCTTATCTCTTGTATCGGACGGCGCCCACTGATTCAGAGCTCAGCGTTCAGCTTCAATAGAAACATATTCATTTTCAAGTACTGGATGCGATACTGTGAGGGCTATCGTATGTGACTATCTGCCCTGGTTCTGACTGGTATGATCTGCAATGCTAACAGGTGCTAACTTGAAGTAAATCCCTGCTGCCTTCTGCTTCTCAGTCTTCGAACGTCTTTCCCATCATTTCCACTGGCAGTTCAACAGAGTTCAACCAGCACCTCTGCGCATGTTTGTTGCGCCCTCTCCTGACCTAGTAGGCCCTAACACATCTCGCTCTCAGGCTCGCACGCAAATCGTAGACACGGTTTCTGGACTGAAAACATTCCACCACTCTCTTCGCTCTTCTCCAGCCGGAAGAAACAATCCAACACCGGCAAACTTGAAAGCCGTCCCACGTATTCTACCAGGGTATGTAGTATGTGTCATGCTTAAAGTCCAAGAGCCGCCCATGACTAATCTTCACCAGCGAATCCATGCCAGCCTGCCCGTCTTCCAGAAACCCAACCCTCGTACTCTACACGTCATGAATCCCCCGCCATGTGTCGTACAGGAACGCTCCATACACGTACCCGTCCATGCAATCATATCTGCGAACCAAATCCGGAGCCCTGACCTCCGCCAGGCAGTCACCATGTACAATTCGTGCAAGACCATATACTGATACAGCTCATAAGTAACTTTCCTGCCGGGGTCGAAGCCATGTGAAAAAAAACACCTATGCTTCGCGGCCACAGCACGACTCCTACTTACTGATCCAAGAGGACTTTTTTTAGGGGGTCTTTTTGGGCCTTCTCGCAATGCGTCCAGTTTCTCTAACCTTCCCCGGGTTCTAGCCCGGAGCGCTGTCATGTCATGAGTGGTTCTAGTCAAGCCGGCACTGTCTCAGCGGACAGAATCCACAGTTTCCCCTTGAACGCCGTCGGGTCGCAGTAGCGCTCGGAGGCGCAGAAACCTAATCCACCAGTAAAAGAAAGGAGGATCCTTTTACATATCCCACGAGGTGAGTACGTGCCACGTTCATTCCCAACACACGCTTCTAACCGATGAATGCCTGCATACGCTAGCCTTCTCAGTGTTTTTCGATCCCAGTCCCAGTATCGTACATCGTACACGTCATGAAACATCTGGCCAGTATTGTCGTGTGTCATGTGTCGTGTGTCGTGTGTATGTCCAGGTGTCCCATGTACATACTCCCTTCCCAGGCACCTCCGACCCACCTTCAAGTTGCAGGCACCATCCCCATCTCTGCAACCATCAGCGTGTGGCATTACCCCAAGTCGTGAGGCTAACGGTCCCGAAGCCGAACCCCTCAGGATCTCCACTCTCGCGGCAATCGATACAGATATCGTAAGGCCAGCCTCGCACCGGTTCAAAAGGAGCTTTGTAATAATTTTTTCTTTTTTTTCTTCGCCCCTTCTAGCGCGTCATGGGCTTCTAGCCAAAATCAACAACCACATTAAACGCCGTGTGTGTGATTCACTGACAGATTCAAACGCACGGGGTCGGTACCGTGGATCCTCCTCCAACTCCAATTTCTATTCGCCCCTGTAGAGTCAACCCCCACCTTCTTTTTTTTTCCTTTCCAGAAATTCCAAGCTGCCCACGATTTCTTTTTTCCCCTCGCCGCGAACGTTCTCACTGATTTGCATCGGTGAATCCCATGCTCGTGATTCCTGTTGTATGAAACCGGAACAGGGACTGTGGCATCTATCTTTCAAATATCCCCAGGAATGACATGAACAATGCCTACGCCGCCCGACTGGACCCACGAAGCCCCGCATCCGTTCACGCGGTACCGACACAATGATCTGGTACATTCTGTATGCGCTCACCTTACCGCCGGTGCCCACTTCAACTTATCAAGTGCAAACCCAAAAGGCCGGCTACCAGGCTTAAGACGCTGTTGCTCACAGATCATTAGAAATCTCGAGAATCGTACGCCACTTCTCGCATTCCCTAGTTGCGTTGTCAGAATAACCCCTTTCCACACCTCTTCTCGGGCGACTCGCTAACCAAATCCAGCCCAAACTCAGTGGTACCGGGACAACGCATCTGTGAGCTGCCAGTGACCCACTCATTCTCACTACGCAATACTGAACTTTAAAGCCAAAAAACACCACCGGGAAAGATAAAGTGTGTCTATATGCGGTGCGGTGCGTGTGTGTGTATGCATAATGAGGCTCGTTGCTGCCAGGCGCTGGGAGGCGCTGGGTACGTACATACATAACGTACCTACGTACAGTTGTTCTGCTCAAGTTTCCCAAATTGCTATTCGCCCCATGAACCCATGTTGAACCCACGTTCTTTTTTTTTTCTTTGCAGAAATTCCAACCACAATTTCTTTCTTTCTTTCTCTCTTTCCCTTTGCCGCGAACCAATTTTTTCCAAGATCCGCGCTGGTGAATCCCATGCTCGGGGCTTCCTTCCTATCTCTTCTCCGGATACGTTGTATGAACAGCACGCATGTAAGCACAGGGGGCGCTGTGGCGTCTACCCTTCAAACATCCCCAGGAAATGACATGGACAATGGGTATAAATATACGCCGCTCACAATTGCGCGCGGTACCGAGCCATCTTTTCATGGAGCATCCCACGAAGGTAGCGATCTAGCACATCCCTCGCTCATATTACCGCCGGAAGGGGGGGGGGGAGGGGGGGGCAAGTGCAACTTACCCAAGAACACCGAGTACGACCCATAAGACGCCGTTACTCAGATCCCCACCTCTCATCAAAATCTCGAGAATCCGTGGCACGCCGGCGCCACTTCTCGCATTCCCGAGCAGTCGCGTTGTCAGAATACAGTAACCCCTTTCCACACCTCGTCTCGGGCGACTCGCTAACCAAATCCAGCCCCAAACTTGGTACTACCCGGGACAACTCATCTGCGAGCCTGCCAGTGACCCACTTCGTTTCTGTTTACTACTCAGGTACTCAGGTACTCAGACTTCACTACTGACTCACTTTAAAAAATAAGCCAAAAACACCACCGGGAAAGACTCGGACAAAGTACTAGTGTGTCTATATGCGGTGCGGTGTGTGTGTGTGCGTAATCAGGCTCGTTGCTGGGGGGTGATGTATACGTACGTATGCATGTGCAGGTATTCTGCTGCTGCGCCCCGCTGCAACCGCGATGACGGGGTTTACTATATACGAATTGGTGATTCACGCCCACATGATGTACTACGCCGTCATGAGCTGAGAAATCAGCTAGAACTGTGGCACGCCTTCCCAGACGCCGGTGTATTGAAAAAGAATCAAGGCCGATACGCCATGATGACCTTGTCTCAGGCCGGATTCGTACGTACAGCCACTATAGCCTTCTCGTTTTTCACGTTGTCTTGTTCTACCTACCTACCTATCTACTACAACCGAACGCCTACTATCCCTATCCGAAAGCAGCGGTCGCTACCAATGACTACATAAACTACATAAAAACTAATTCTAGAAGTTCTATGACGGTGACGACTACCTTGTATTGATTGGTCCATACTCTAAAATCGTATATCGTATATCGTATGATGGGATTCCCGGGAAAACCGCATGAGTTGTGAGTGTGAAGAAGTTATTTCTGATCAGTGAGATTCCAACGAGCGTCGAGCGAAGAAATGAAAAGAAAAGAAAAGAAAAGAAAAAAGAAAACGAGTGTGACGAGAGAGTGTGTAAGGACAGTACAGTACAGTATGTATATCACAGACGGGGCGAGGACACGGGGACACGGGGACATGTATGATACAGAAAGCGAGACGATTGTCATGGGTTAAATAATAAAAGAACGTATGACCAGAACGGAATGGACTCCCCCAAGAAAAGAAGAAGAAAAAAAAAGCGGAACCCAGAACCAGAGATGATAAAAAAAAAGAACCAGCAGCAGCAGGAACACAGACGCCCGGAACCCACACCAACAGTTCTAGAACTAGAACGACGGCACCTGCCCCACCCGCTCCCCGTCTTCCTGCAGCGTTTCCCGATCACCAATACCAATACCAATACCCCCACCAAGAGCCACACCGACACCGACACCGACACCCGCCACAGCCACGACGTCAAAGACTTCCCGCCCCCTGGCATACCCGTGCCTCGGCCCGTAGTCATACGCGGGGACGAGCATATGC
Organism: Lyophyllum semitale; assembly: GCA_018851285.1. Lineage (NCBI taxonomy): Eukaryota > Fungi > Basidiomycota > Agaricomycetes > Agaricales > Lyophyllaceae > Lyophyllum > Lyophyllum semitale. The sequence goes on along the minus strand of JABCKH010000405.1, from coordinate 7,948 downwards.
GGGTGCGGGTGCTGGTGCGGGTGGTTGTTGTTCTGGTGGGCGTTATGGTGGTTGTGGTTGTGGTTGTGGTTGTGGTGGTTTTGGTTGGCGGGGACGTGGTGGGCGTGGACGTCCGGCCAGCCCGCCGCCAATTCCAGATCGTGAGGCACCGGTTCTAGCTTGGGAGGCGCCATCTGCTGGGAATGCGGATGCGGATGCGGTGGAGGGGGAGCGGGGGAGATGGGCTCCATCTCGGCCTTTATGCGCTGTAACTGCTGCTGCTGCTGTCGGTGATGGTGCTGCTGGTGCTGAGGGAGGTGTTGTCGTTGTTGGTGTTGGTGTTGGCGTTGTAGCTGCTGTTGGTGGTGGCGGAGGAGCTGTTGACGGTCCGGGAGCTGGGGCTGGGGCTGGTGTTGGTGTTGGTGGAGATGTGGGTGGAGATGCTGCTGCTCGTGGTGGTAATATGCCTGCTGCTGTCCCTGGCCTTGTATCTCGCCATACGCCTGCATCTGCATCTGCATCAGCCCAGGGGTGGTGCTAGTGCTAGACGGCGGCGGCGAGGCGAGGGATCCCTCAAACGTCGATGACACGGCCGACGGCGGGCTGAAAAAGATAAAAGGGGAGCGAAACGAAAGATCAGCCTTCTTTCTCCTAACAACCAGAATAGGAAACTAAAAACACGAAAGACATGGGGAGAAAGCGGGGTGGTAGTCCCCTATTCCTACCCCCGCCGCGAACACAGGGTTCCACAAGAGGAGAAAAAAAAAACTCGAATAAAATAAAACGTACTTGGACATGGACCCGCTCTCACTCAGACTACTACTTCCCTGCTCCCTCTCACGCCTGGACGACCCCGCCGCAGACGCAGACACGAGACGCAGGTGCGGCGGGCGGTGGCGCGTGCGTGATGAGCGTGAAGAAGAATCCCCTCCCTCCGCCGGACGCTCGTACACGGTCGAACCGCGGCTCCGTTTCGTCGTCGTCGTCGTCGTCGTTTCTTCCTTGTTAGCGTCGAGCACCTTGTTCTTGGGCTTGTTCGGCCCACGGACGCGGCCCTCCTTGGCGTACTCGCAGACGAGCCCACGCGTCGCGCAGCGTTTGCACGAGGGGTGCTCGCCGCTGCACTGTGGGGAGTTCAGCGTATACGCGTAGTAGGGAAGGACGGGGGGAGCAGACCTTGGCTTTGCGGGTGCGGCATTTTTCGCAGGCTTGGGCTGTGCGGAGACGCGGGTGCTCTGGGGTACGGTAAAAGATGCTGGTGATGGGGTTGAGGGCGCCCTCGAGGTGGGTGGTGTAGTTGGATTGGTGTGAGTATTGATTAAAGTCGTGGGGTTGGGATTGGGGCTGGGGCTGGACTTGGTAGAGGTCGTGGTGGAGTGGTGGATTGTCCCAAACGTATGAGCCGTCTGTGCGGAAGGGCTGGAACATTGCCTGGTCGTTGTGGTGGTGGGAGGGGTAAGACATTCTGGCAGGGAAGTCCAATGAGAATTCATGTGTCCCCAAATTAAACCGTGGGGCCCTTTTCTTTAGCTTTGCCACCAACAGTTCTGATCTAACACCATATCACAAATATCTGCCCGATCCACTTCCCTCCTTTCTTCTTCCTGTCCTCCTAAAAATCATTACCCCGATGGCCCCCACGTCCCCTATTTCCCGTTTCGGTGCGACACATACCAGATCGGGGCCCTAAAAGAATAATAATCAGGTGCGTTTGGATAAAAAAAAAGGGGGGGGCCACGCTGTTTCAGCCGGCATACGTCAGCCTAATGGCCGCCATGGCTTGAAGCAAAAAAATATATCTGGGAGCGACATATCCCTCCATTCACATCCATACCCGCGAACGGGTGCGCGATCAACATTTAAAAATCCCACGCGAACTCTTCCAAAAAAAGCCTAACAGCCTTCCTCCGGCGACTAAACCCATAATTTCTTTTTTCTTTTCGGTTTTTTTATCATTCGGCGGTTCGGTGTTCCCGAGGTGAGGGACCCGGGGCTCGATCACGCACACGCAAGATAACCTTTTCTATCGGGCGCCAGAAGCGGGGGGGCCGGGGGGCTGGTGGCAATCAAACGGTGGGAAACGTGGGACCTGAGAAGAAACGCGTCCGACCGGTGTCTCAAGACCTCAAAAAGTCGCCCCTTTTTCGTTTTTATTTTCCTCCCGCGAAACGACAGAGCAAGGTTAGAGGATCTAGGGCTGGGAGGGGGCCGTCTGGAATCGCAACCCAGAAAACGTCAAAGTCGAATTCGAATTCGAAGAAGGCCCACGCTATCCCCGCAACCGACCGCAAACGAAGAAGAGTCCGCCCGCCACATCCATATGTTCACCCAATCCAACGAAACAAAGGGCACCGCTCCGTAGTATCAGCGACAGACACAGATCCCCAGATTGGCTTTTTTTTCGTTTCTTTCGCTCGACAATGATGATGACGAAGTGGCAAGGATCTGGTCCCAATCTCCACGGAGCCAAAGAAAGAAAGAAAAAAACGTAACCCCCCCATCTCCCCCCACCAGCCACATCTCGGCGACCTCACCCAGATCCACCACCACAAGTACCACCACTCCGTAGTCCCAGCGAACCACCCAGATTGACTTTTCGACGACGCTTGGGTTTGCGACCAACACCCCCGATCTCCAATCTCCAATCTCCACGGAAAACCGATCCCGCGAAACATCCCCCTCCCCCTCATCACATCGTCGGTTCCAGTTCCAGTTCCAGGAAGGCCGGCAACATAAAAGCCTAAAAGAACACTAAATGTGCGTTGAGATCCCCGACCAATGCATCGACAACTCGCTCGTCCTCATCTTGACGGGGATTGTGCGACAACGCCTTGGACCGATCGGGAGCGACGATCCCCAATTCCAATTCCAGTTCCAGTCCCATTCCTCCCTGGCCCTCCGGACTCTCTGGGTTGCTGCGTTGGCAAACTTCAAGCCTCCACGTCTTCTACCAACCTCCTTGTCTCCCCCGCCCCCGCCGTCCCCCAGCAAGGGCAAGACCCCCACACAACGCAAGCGCCCGCATCATGCGCCACATAGCTTCGCGGGTTCGAGACGGAGACCGTTACGCAATCGCAGGAAGGAGGGAAGGCGGCAACAGCGAAAGAAGAAGGTCGCAGCCGCCGGCGCCGAGGAGGAAGGAAACCGAATTTCCAATCAAACATTCGAGGTGTCAGTGTCATTGCACATTGCATTGCATTCTACTCGCAACGGATCGTGCCCCCCAACCGCGGGCCGGTGAGGGTGAGTCAGCATACATCCAACCCCCCTACCCGACAATCGTCAATCGCCAAATCGCGAAGACACCGGGTTCTTTCCGCCAAGTTGGCGAATCGTTCCTCCCCCTACGAAGCGAAAAAATTGAAGCACCAGCACCAGCCCTAGCGCCTGGGTGTACATGTAGTATTCGCCAATCCGTTCCAACGAAGGAAGGCCGCCTAAATAACCACTAAATCGTCCTCCGTTCCAGGCCTTCCGAGATCCCCGACGCACGCACCGACATCTCTCCCTCCCCCCCTCTCTCTCGTGTTGTTGTTGTTGTTGCTGCTGCTGTTAACGATAATAGTGGACAGATGACAAGGCCTTGGAGCGATTCTGGAGCGACGATCCCCAGCCCCAGCCCCAGCCCCAGTCCCAGTCCCAGTCCCATTTCTCCGTTTCTGTGCGACTCGCTGGTCTGGCCGCCCCCACCAGGCAAGAACCCACACAAGCGCCCGCGTCGTGCGCCACACAGCTTCGCGGATGCGCAGAACGGAGACCGGTTACGCAATATCACAAGGGAAGGGAAGGGAAGGGAGGGAAGGCGGCAACGAGAGAACGAAAGAAGCCGTTGGCCGCCCGAGGAGGAAAGCCAGCAAGCGAATCTGCAAACTGCGATCGTGCCCGTGCCCGGTGAATCACAGCATCCATCCCAATCCCCGAACCATTCGGCCAATCGCCAAGACGCCGGGTTTGTTCGCCAAGTTGGTCAAAGTTGGCGAATAGTTTCTTTCTTCCTTCCCTCCCTCCCTACTAAGCGCGAAAAGGGGACGCCCAGCACCAGTCCTAGCCCCTGACACACACACATACACCCCGTGCCCATGCCCAACTCCAGTCTCCAGCCAATCCTCTTACGGCCCACCCTCGAATGCGAGACGCCGGGATGCATCGACGCTGCTTCCACGGGGTGGCGTACAAGCATAAGCATAAGCTCGCCTTCGTTTGTGCGCTAGTGTTCCGCGCGGGCGACGATCACATCACGATCTGCGTACGGCATCGTTATGTAGTCCCGCATCTGATCCTGCGACGAGCCAGGAGCCAGGCGCCAGGAGCCGGCGGGAGTGGAGAGGGGGTGCGGTGCGGTTATGGTTGGCTTGGTCGGCACTGTTGACTTCTCGCCTAGAGTTTGAAACGCCTGGTGCTGGTGTCGGGGTGTATGTGTATGTGTATATGGTCTAGCGCCGCCCTCCGCTCCTCCTCCGCCCTTCAACATACTAGATGTGGATGTTCGAGTGCAGGTTTCGAGTCCGTCCCGTTCCCGATGCTACCTGGAGTGGGAAGGAGGCTACAACACAACGAGTTGTTCTGTGTTTTTCGATCAGGGGCGATAGAGTGGCGTGGATAAGTTTGGGGTTTGTACAACGTACGCAGCCGCCGGTCTGGCGCCCGCGGGTGATGGATACCGTAAGGAGGGGCTACGAGCGCTTGGTGTTCGGTTTTTCTTTTCCTGCATGTTGGCCCTTGGGGTTTCTCGTGGCTTGACTCTGGGTCTTGAGTTCTCATTTATTTCTTGGCTCTTGGGTTCGTGGGTTTCGTGGGAGTCGCGTGCGGACGAGGCTGAGGGGCTTTTGGTGATGATCAGTCGGGCCTGGGGATTGTGTGAGCCCATAATCGACTAACACGGCGTTGGTGGTGAGATGGGCTGGTTTGCGTTGAGAGGGGTCTTCAACAGCAGGTTTATTTCAACCATCGCCTGGGAGTACGCTGGTGGGACGAAATTCGACGTTCGCTGGGGAAATACACTGAGAGTCGAAAGATCGGCATGGGAGAGATGAGATGGTATAGGATTTGCCGCGTATTAGGACAATGTGTAATACAGGAGGTGGAAGTACGGAATACGCCGCCCGATGCGCCATGGACATTATTTGAGGAGAGGTTGGAAGACCAATGCGGGAAAGATTGGCCATTCAGTAGGATCGAAGTGCAGTTCTCGGAATCGACAGTTTGCCTTTTGGGATAAGCACTCCGTAAATCTCGCCACGGGCTATGCCACTGTGGTACAGTCAAAGGTGTTGATCATGATGGGTCCTTGAGCGCCAGGAGAAGATATCAGCGATTGGTCAGTCACTCAGAACAATTAAAGTGGGATCGAACCAGTCGAATTGTCAACGACCAGAAACATAGACGTTCGGCGTTGGCCGGCGGAGATTTCGTTGACACATTTGCCCAACATTTGCCTAGGCGTTTTTTCTAACGGCTCACGCTGGCTCACGTCGACGTGTAAAGTCTCTGCTCTACTGTGGCTCTACTCATCTCACCCTGTCATCATTTATTGCCCTAGGCTTCAAGATGTACTATGGACCTTGTGCGTGTAATATCTTTTTTTTTCACTCTGGGTGCGATGGACGTCGCCGGATCGCGCTGGTACAGACTGGCGCCCGAGACCAGATTGATGTAAGTATGATTCTGCGATCGTTGTCTCCATCATGGGAATCCTCGCTAGGGATGTGCATGCGTTTCGCGTACATCATATACTACACTACACACTGTTACCCAACATGATGTGACGAGTAAGTATCGATCCCATTCACATAAAAAGCCTGGCACTATTGAACCATGGATCCCCAGAGCTGGTCTCTTCACAAAACACAACCACCCCACTATCATCATGAAATTCTCTTCTATCCTTATTTTTGCCCTCTCCGTCGTCTTCACTAGTCCGGCTGTCATCGCCCAACCCATCGACGGGTACGATCTCGCGGCGCTTACGGCCCGCAACATTGCTGCTCGCCACACAGCGGAATGGGACATGTTCGAGCGAGCCTTTGAGCCTGAGCTCCTGCAAGCCCGAGGGGGACGCCCGGATTCGCCGCCCATTAACATTCAGGTGGTCCCACCCACGCCCCCTCCTTCACCGAAGCCCAAGAACAGGTACCGAAAACAGCTTGTGAGTCTCTCTTCCCGCCGTTCTGTCGTGCGCAAGAATGTTGACTTGTTCATCCGATAGGCATAGGCGTGATTTGCCTTTCAGTAGACTTGCAGTAGACGATGTTGCACGTGGAAAGTTGTGAGTACTTCGCTTGTTCGTAAGCCTTATATGCAAGTGACAATGCGCCTGGCAGAGGTTGATAGTTGGTGTACGTCCGTGACTACTTTGTGGTCGAATCATAATGGACAGTTGTGTTTTTCAACGCGCAATGTTTGCTGGACTTGAGTGCCCGACAGTGAGACCATAGTCAGCCAGACGAAGAAAAAATGAGTTCAGATCTAGAAAATCCATCACCTTTGTTGTGTTGGGGAGACTTTCACACGAACGCGTGCCTCATAGTATTGCATCTAGCACTTGAAAATTATACGTTTCAATTGAAGCCAAGCTTTGAGTGCTTGAGCGCCGTCGACCATTTTTTCAGTTCGAACTTGGTGTCAAGAGATAAGATTCTTCTTCAGATAAGATCCTCCAAATCAAAGATAAGGCGGAGTACGGCCACTGCCAAGCAGTCTTCCTCAAGTCTTCCGACTTTCCAGCTAGGCTTGGTACGTTGTCGCTGTCAACAGAATCTGCGCGATTTGAACTATATTGATTGCAGCAACGGACTTTTTTGTACCACCTTCATGCCCGTAGTTCCCGACCCGTGTATCTCACTGGTTCAGCCCCTCGAAATTGAATCGCGGACGGCCCACAGAGCGTTGAATCCAAAGTTGGTGTGATCACCAACCGCGCTATCCTATGCCTTTCTGAACTCACTGTTACGACCAGCGACGCATGATAATCAATGATGATGATAGTTAGCAGGATAGTAACGAGCCTGCTGCCTTGCATCTGCCCATTTCCTGGTATGGCTACCTTTATTTTTATTGAAAATCCACGTCACTTTCCCCCATTGCGACCATTCCAAGAGGCTTCGAACGATCTATATCATGACATTCAACATTTTGAACGTAGGTTGCTCCACTGGCAGTCTTCCTTTCTAGCTAATCAGTAGCTATCAGCCTGCCTGAGTTTTCCATGAGGCTTTTGGTGCGTGGTCGATGGGTACTGCGCATTATAAATATTTGAGCTAACACTCGTTGTAGCAACGGACGTCTTGCTTGTACCACCTTCGTTCCCGTCGTTCTATACTTTGGAACGCGGTTGTGGAGCCTTTTAGTTCGGCGCTGAGTCCTGCGGAGACGCTCGGATTACATTAGGCGCTGAATTTATAGGAAGAATGTCACAATATTGATCAGGTGAGTTGCTATATAAGAAAATCGTGTAATAACAAGTGTTGAAGTTCACGATCGTTTACAGGAGAACCACTTGCATTGGATATTCAGCGCCGAACTCTCGCTGCAGGAGAAGTACTCTCAGCACATCTTTTAAACAGGTGACGCAGAAACGGTAAGGAAGGACGACAGCTTGATGGTCTGGGGATTTTAACACTTGACTTGTTTCGGTATAGCCGTCGATGATGAACTATCATGGAAGACACGAAGAAGCGCTCGTTGGAGTTGTGGTTGACATTTTCCTGGTACAGTCACCGATGAATGGAAGATATATGAAAGCTTTCACTAGTATGCGACTAGCACTTGAACGCTAATGGAAGCAAGACTTACGGTATAAAATGGGCCCATCTGACAACCTCCTCCATCAGAAACCCCGATAATTCTTCCTTCAAACAAGCGACTGTATAATCACAATGAAACTTGCCTTGTTTAGCACCGCGCTGTTCACCTTCTCGACTTTACGCGCCGTGGCAATACCACATACCATCCTCGACGATAATAAAGACAC
>JABCKH010000404.1:0-16649 GCA_018851285.1 Lyophyllum semitale | reverse complement strand
TCCATTTTCGTACTGCATAGACCCTCCCACCACCATACAGATGACCGGTTATTGGACACCTTGTATATCATATTTTCGTACTGCATAGACCCTCCCACTACCCAGTTATGAAGTCATTACCTACGTACAAATGACCGGTCATTGACCAGTCAAGACCGGTCATTTGCGGTCCTTGAACATGTGCGAAGGCAGACAACCGTGACCGGTCATGCTCCCAAGACCATGATGACCGGACCTAAAAGTCCGGTCATTATCGGTCATTTTTCGGTCAAGTCCGGTCAAAAATCGGTCTTCGTGACCGGACTTTCAAACGCTAGTCTCTACGTCGGTCTTTGCTTCCAATTCGTCCACGGTTTCCTTACCCCGTACAACAAAGCCGTTCGTTACTGCTCCTTCCACCGTTTCCTAGACACACTGACACTCCCATCGCACAGATCCACAACATTTGCATCGAGCGTCTAGTCCGCGCTCTGAAGACTCTCAACGCCCATCTCGCGACCCGCACGTTCTTCGTCGGTGAGCACATAACACTAGCCGACATCTATATCACTGGAGCTGTCCAGGTCGGAGTCAGGGTCAGCATCGACGCCCCCATCCGCGCCGAGCTCCCCATCTCATCCGCCATCTGGAGACCATTGTCAACCAGCCCAAGTTCAAAGAGATCTACGGGCCCGTCAACTATGTCGAGAAGGCGCTCCAGTTCGTGCCCCCCGCAAAGGAGAAAAAGGAGCTCCTTGAAGATTCACCTCGAAACTCTATCAATCAGGCCGTGACTTCCATCTACGCGTGACAGATCGTGAGTCGTGCCACACAATCTGTGATCTCTCTCTCTCCATCTTCCAATCATAAAATGTCTAGCACTCTCTGGTCAACCTTCGAACAGCCTACCGGCAAAGTTGTGCGTGCTTTGTTCTTACGTTTCTAGGACTGCTTTGATTGATTTCTAGATCAGATCCTGGCTGCGGCTGCCTGGGTAGGGGTGCCAGTAGAACTTCCGACTGCCTACGAGCACTACGTTGATAACAAGAAGCCCGAATTCCTGGAAAAATTCCCTCATGGGCAGATCCCTGCTCTGGAGCGACCAGATGGCTTCAAGCTATTCGAGAGCACTGCCATTGCTCGTTATAGTGAGTCTTATCATTAAGCTTATCGATCGCTCCTGTCGACAGCCCATGAGCTGCAACGAAACATTTATTTTTGTTCTCTGGTCATTTCTCGCTCATACACTGATTTCTTGGACAGTTGCCGGACTTGCCCCAAACTCTGGACTTTTCGGCGGCGATCTGAAAGAGTCTGCTCTCATTGACCAATGGATCCACCTCGCAGACACAGAAGTTGCTCTCTACGTCTCCCTTTGCTACCAATTGCTCCAAGGTTACCTCACCCCGTACAACAAAGCCGTCCGTTCCTGCCCCCTCTACCGTTTCCTAGATACACTGACACTTTCCAATCACACAGATTCACAACACTTTCATCGAGCGTCAAACTCGTGCCATGAAGACTCTAAACGCCCACCTCACGACCTACACCTTCTTTGTCAGCGAGCACATCACACTGGCCGACATCTACATCGCCGCAACCACCCAGATCGCAGTCAGTCTCAACATCGACACCCCCATCCGTGCCGAGCTCCCCCATCTCCTCCGCCATCTGGAGACCATTGTCAACCAGCCCAAGTTCAAGGAGATCTACGGACCTATCAACTATCTCGAGAAGAGGCTCCAGTACGTGCCCTCCACGAAGGAGAAAAATGACCCCAAACCCGCAGCCGCTCCTGCCCCCAAGGCCGAGAAGAAGCCCAAGACACCCGAGAACGATGACGAGGAGGAGGACGATGTGCCGGCAGCTCCGAAAGTCACGAACCCACTTGACGACCTTCCCAAATCGACGTTTAACCTTGAGGAGTGGAAGCGTGTGTACTCCATCAACGACATGCGCGGCGCCGGTGGCTCCCTTGAATGGCTCTACAAGAAGTATGGTTTGCCTGCTCCGAATCCTCTGTGCATCTGTCCCTCATGTTGTTTTCAGCATCGACAAGGAGGGCTTCTCCGTATGGCGCTTCGAATTCAAGTACAATGAGGAGCTCACGCTGACGTTCATGTCCGCGAACCAAATCTCCGGATTCTACAACCGCCTGGAGGCGTCACGCAAGTACCTCTTCGCGTCCGCCGGTGTGCTCGGCGAGTCCAATAACTGCGTCATCACGAGCGCACTCATCCTGCGTGGCCAGGACTTCAAGGCCGTCATGCGGGCGTGGAGTAGCCATCATTGTACGATGAGCACGACGTCGTGGAGGAGGGCGACTCGAACGCAGAGTCGGTGCTCATACGACGGTGCTTGCCCGTACGCGGGCTCATGCTGAGCTCGTCGTGGTCCAACCCATCCAACGGCGGGAACGGCAGTGGGTCAGAGGATGAGGGCATGGTGTAGATCTTGGGGAGGTATTCGGGGTGGTAGGGCCTGGGGAACTGGAAGTTGAAGGAATGGAACATGTGAGACTGGGTGAGGTCCTGCCCGAGCGCGCCGAGGAGCTCAGACTGCGGCTGCGGAAGTCTAGCTACTCGCTGTAGTCGTAGCTCAGCTGCATGGTGGAGGAGTCTGGGACGAGGGTTGGGGAGACTTCGTGGGCGGGCGATGCTCTTTAGCTGACGCCGGGGAGGAATTGCTCACACGGCGGGCATCATGCTTCAACCGCTTGCGGATGACGTCTGACTTCATCGAGATTGGCTGAGCCGAGCCATGCAACTTGTAGTACCCACACGCGTTACAGACAGTTTTCCCCTCGTCATACGTACAAGCTTCGGAGAATGCTTGAAACCTTTCAGAACTGCAGTGGCTTCAAGTTTGTGGATCTATATTTGAGCAATCTAACTAACTATAGACAATCGGTTGTGGCTTCGGCTCCCGTTTAAGTGCGAACAATTGCTCGCAATCGACCGAAACTTGACTTGAAGCTTATATCCACTTGTCCACTGGCGAGTTGGATGGAATTTCACCAACTTTGTCAATGTGGACGCTCGTTCTCGCAGCTCAATGCCTTGAACAACCATATACGCACATGCTCCACCACTCGAAAACGCCTCTCAAGTGCACTTAGCCAGGCCCAGGAGGTTTGGAAGCAGCGAAAACGGCCGCGTTTCTCAGGTCGGAACAAGCTTTTAGGTCGTTGTGTGCCCGATGCCCAGAGCGGCTTGTCGAACAGTGAGAGTGCAAGATCAATCACAACGGCGACTACCAGTGCCTCCGAGCTACCTCTATTGGAAAACATATCAGGACTGTTACCAGGTAATTTAGCAACGGTGGTAAGCTTACCCTGGCTCTATTCAAATCAGTTCTTCTTGCTAATAGAGTCCTGGACCTAGGCTAGTATAGTAGATTTGGTACATTTAGACCTGGACCTGCCTATTGCACAGCGCAAGTCAACACGAACTCATAATTTACCGCCACGCTATCGGGATATTCTCCCTCGTCCTCCTCCAATGTCGACTTCTTACTCCGATGGAACCCAGGCCGAGGTCACTGCAGTAGCCCGGTCTTCAGTACCTACATCCGTTTCCCGGTCTGGGGTACACAACATCTCCCCATCCTCGAAAAAGTTCTTCCAGACAGCGACTTGTGAGATATTCGGCCTATTCAAGAGGTATCTTGAAAACCCGCCCATCCATGACCCCGACGATGTTGAGCTGGAAGACTTGTGCGATCATCGAGCATTATTCTATGATACTCCTCTGGAGGAACAAGATCAAGATTTCTTTCCTTATCCTAATCAGAGTTCCTTTCTCCTCGGCGACTGGTTCTGGAACGGGGGTGTCCAGAAGTCGCAGCAGAGCTTCAATAAGCTTGTGAATATCATTTCCCATCCTGACTTCAATCTCTCAGATATTCATAAAACTCGTTGGGGACACATCAATAAGAATCTCGGTGATCTGGATGGAAAGGAATGGGAGGATGCCGATGCTGGTTGGCAGTCCAGCTCCGCAACGATCTCAGTACCGTTCCATTCTAAGGCTACCCAGCCTGGTTCTAGGAATTTTACCACGCAATTTCACCACCGCACCCTATGTTCAGTCATGCAGGAAAAATTGGAGTTATCGGACCTCAGCCAATTTCACTTCCAGCCTTTCGAACTTCACTGGAAGGAAGATCGTGTTCATGGCGAAGCTTATACCTCACCAAGATTCATGGAGGCTCACGAGGAGCTTCAAAACAGTCCTAAGGAGCCTGACTGTTCTTTGCCTCGTTCAATCATCGCACTCATGCTTTCTTCTGATGTAACTCATCTAACATCCTTTGGAAATGCCAAACTCTGGCCTCTCTATCTTTTCTTCGGAAATGACTCGAAATACAGGCGAAGTCGGCCGTCAAACAATCTATGTGCCCATGTTGCTTATTTTGAAACAGTGAGGCCTAATATTTCTATTTGACATCCCCATTCTCATTTGTCTCCAGCTTCCAGATGACTTCAATGATTTTGTTGCTGAGTATATGGATGATAAAGGTGCAGATGGTGACTTCATGACCCATTGTAGAAGGGAGTTGCTGCATGCTCAGTGGTCGATCCTTCTCGATGACGAGTTTGTGGCGGCCTATGCCCATGGCCTTGTGGTTCATTGCTCTGATGGGGTCACTCGCCGAGTCTATCCACGGATCTTCACATATTCAGCAGATTATCCTGAAAAGTATGTCGCCAGTTATTTAACACATGGTATCTCTTTTTTATAACTTGCACATCACACTTAGAATTGCATTGGGAGGCATTCGGAAACTTGGGTTATGTCCTTGTCCTAGGTGCCTAATATCCATGAAACGTGTACCAAACCTTGGTATGGCACTTGATTCAAAGCAACGGCGGACTCTTGCTCGAGTTGATGATAATCAACGAGTCTCACTTGTGCAGGGTGCCCGGAGCATTATCTATAATGGTGGCCGCAAAGTGAAATGTGCGGCAGTGGAATCTCTGTTGAAGGAAAAGTCGTTAGTTCCTTCATCTGTAAGCCTCAAACAAACATTCTCTGCTATTTATTTATTTTTCTTACTCTTGTTTTCTTGTTAGAATGCCTTTTCTGAGTGTTTACGACAATTCGGATTCAATGTGTATGACATGCTAGTGGTTGACATTATGCACGAATTTGACTCTGGAGAGTGGAAAAAAAATTTCATTCACCTGTTGCGCATTCTTCAGGCTGCTAATCCAGCCCTTCTCTGTGAACTTGATAAGCGGTGTGTACCATGATGTAATCCTAGGAATGTAGAGATCTCTAACAAAGGTTTTCAGGTATCGAGACATCCCGACTTTTGGACGTGACACAATCCGCCGCTTCTCATCTAATGCTTCAGAGATGAAGAAATTTGCTGCTTGTGACTTTGCTGATCTCCTTCAAGTGAGTTAATATCACCCATCAAGTCACCATGGGATATCTATGACTTTTACTTTTTAGTGTTCCATACCAGTCTTCGAGGGACTTCTTCCAGAGCCGCACAATTCAATCATTCTCAACTTGCTCTTTACCTTGAACCACTGGCAGGGTTTAGCAAAGCTTCGCCAACATACTGATTCTACTCTATCTCATTTAGAGAACATCACCAGATCTCTAGGCCAGCAACTACGGGACTTCCAAAAGAAGACTTGTGCAGCATACAAGACAGAAGAGCTGCCAAAGGAGACTGGAGCAAGAGTGCGCTGAGAAGCTGCTCGGCAGCAAGCACAAGCCCGGGAACCTACAGCAGAACAGTCTCAAAGCGCGGAAATTGCACCAGCCTTGCAGCCAACAGTATTGACAGTTCCACAACCAGCACCAAAGAAGGGAAAGAAGGAAGTCAAGCTCAATCTCAATACATACAAACACCATTCTTTGGGTGATTATGCCTCCACGATCAGACTTTATGGGACAACTGACTCCTACTCCACGGAAATTGTGAGCTCACTGCCTCCGTTCTTTGATTCTTTCTGATTGCTGGACCTTAGGGAGAACTTGAACATCGTAATTCCAAAACAAGCTACAGAAGAACAAGTAGGAAGGTTTATGTGAGGCAAATTGCCCAAATAGAGCGCCGGCATACTCGTCTACGTTGGATCCGCCTCCAACTCCAGAGCTATCCACAGCGATTAGAGGAGAATGGAAATGCAAAACTCCCAGACTCTCATCACCACATCGGAAAATCCCAGAATGATTACATTCATATTGGAACATTCTTGCAGCAGGAAAGTGCTGACCCTATGATCAAGCACGCTCATCCCAAGTCCATGTGGGGGACTCAAGTGAGGGGTGCACCTTGTTCCCTCCTCAGCAAGTCATCCCTCGTGGTTCATTCCCTGTCCACCGGTGAGCGCACTGTCTCAGCGACCCGCCTCTCATGTCATGACACTCAATGACCTCAACTTTGTCAGTTTTAGGCATTTGATCCACCGGGGAGGTCTACTTCGTGAAGGATAGGGTAATGAAGGAGCGACGAGCACTCGAGGTTATCCCTCATGCCATCATGGTGGCCAGACAAATTGCCGGGCTCCTCGAGGAACAGGCAGCGTTGTGCAGTGTGGGGAACACGCTCTTCCTCCTCCACCTAGACGTGTCGTTCTGCGATACCAAGAATTTCTACTTTGCAATGGTTCATCTTTCTTGCTTGTCAGTCTTTATTCAATTCTGACTTACATATTCCACAGCCGCTTCATTCAATCGACATTAAACCAAGATCATCCGGTGCGAGCGCTTCCTCAACGGTCGGGCACGCTTCTATCTGTATAACCCCTTCGTCACCTCTTTTCCATCGACGATTTCTGCCCTTTCCGAATTGATCATGCCCCCTTCCGCTACTCTGGCCAGCCCACAGTACAATCAGGCTTTCGCCACCTTCCCCTCTACACAAGAAACTGATCCTCGCTGTGGCAAACTCAAGCTACAAGATTGGCTGCTGACAATCATACAACGATGTCCGCGATACCTCCTCCTCCTCAAGGACCTCATCGGTTGCACTGATCCTGAAGACCCAGAGCACGGCCAACTCACCGCAGTACACACCCTTGTCTCCAAAAGTGCGTCTATCCCTTTCTATCAAAAAATAAAACACACGGAATACTGACATGCCCACAGTCACACTCTCACTCAACACCTCCCTCCACACGCACGCGCAGACCCTCGCACTCCTCTCCCTGCAGCGCTCCACACCAAACCTTCCCTTCCAGCTCATTGCTCCAGGCCACACGCTACTAAAACGCGGGCCCTCATCCAGATCGAGCGCAGTGCCCAACCACGGAAGCGCGAGTTCCTACTCTTCTCGGACTGCCTCCTCTGGCTTGCCGGCGAGGACGTCGAACACGTATGGAAGGGCGAGTGGGGTATCAGCAGGTCCGGCTGGGGCGGGGGGTATGCTGGGATGGGCAGCGGCGGCGGACCCGTAGACTCCTCAGCTGCGAGCTCACCGAGCAATCCACAGATGTTGAGGAGTCGGAGTAAGCGAGGCTGAGCTGTCGCAGATGAAGCTGCTCGAGCCTGAGACGGAGGAAGTGGAGTCGTCGTCACCGTCGGCACCTTCGAAGCATGCTGGAAGGAACGGTGTGAGAAAGTCATACCACCCGCCGCTGAATTTCAAGAGGAACCCTATTAGTGGAGGCGGGGACGAGCGGTGGGTGTACAAGGGCTGTGCGGAGCTCGTCGATCTGGAAGTTATTGCGAGTCCGTCGCGGGAGGTGGGCGAGGAGCGGAGGTTCGAGATTCTGAGTCCAGAAGGCAGTTTCATGCTCTACTCAGGTCAGCAGCTGTTCCCCCAGGCTCCTTTTTTTGGTGAATCGCTTGAACTCATGTGAACGGACAGGCACGGAAGAACAGCGAGATGAGTGGTGTACAGCGATTCGACAAGCCAAAGCCCAGCTGCTCGTCTCCCTCAACATCACACATCCCAACTCAACACTCACCTCATCATCATCGACGAACCACCTCCGGCGCTCCCTCCATGCGCTCCCGTTTCCGCCCTCCGACGACCGCATCGCCACTGTCCGTGAGCCCCGGAATAACAGGAAGCAGGCCAAGGGGAAGAAGGACGCGGAACCGCTCGAGCGGCGGCGCAAGGTGGAACATTGGGTGCCTGCGATATGGATTCCTGACGAGAAAACGGGAGGGTGTATGAGGTGTGGAAGGAGCTTTGGGTGGAGGCGGAGGAGGCACCATTGTAGGCTCCGTGGCCGATGCGTGTGTGCCTCATGTTCAGGGCAGGTAAGTCCATTCTTCGGTTTGGCTTAATCTTGTAGTTTTGCTAACCCCCTTCGCTCTGGAAACAGACGTTCTTCATTACGGACCCGAACGTGAAAGACGACTTGAGTAAGGCTGCTCGGGCGTGCGACGCATGCTATGAGATTGTCTTTCCCTTGATTGATCCCCTCCCAGGTCCAAGTGACGGACCCAGGACATTGAAGGCGTAAGTTTGCCTTCATCGCTTCATTCCAGACCTTGGACTTCCCACAGTACCTCACCCTGTCCTATCTCGCTTCCAGGGCATCATCCACCGCGACGTCAAGCCCGCGAACATGCTGCTCGATTGTGAGGGGCATGTCATGCTCGGTGACTTCAGGCTCTCACCGTTCACGAAACTTCCGCAGGAAACTGATGCCCGCACAGCAGGTATTCCAGCCCTTCTGGCAGTACGCCCGCGGGGACGAGCAGATTGGTTGCAGTTGTGATGGAGTAGAAGGCGGTGGATTAAGCAACAGTTCGATTGCATGGTGCACAGTATGGGTTGCAGAGCGAGCCCTCTAGGAGGTCCATTATTGTGCCAGAATTTCATATGCTACTAAGTACACTCACGTCGCATCACGATTCTAGCTCTCAAAACATTACATGTTTGTGTATCAGCACTGTTGTGCAGGCGGATGCGGGGTATGGGTTGCATTTGTTATCGTAGTTTGTTCACCTCTCTACTTACTTTGTTCCACACCAGTCAAGTGATGAGCCACGGTCGCGAGCTGTGATCTCTGTATTTTCGTTCGAGTGAGTGACCTAGGGTTACAGTCATTACAGACAAAATTCTGATTTTTGTACTTTTTCCTGCAGTGCTACCACCTATGTATGATTGATTCGTTAGGTATTGCTATATATGTGGTATAACGAAAGGAAATTCACGCAGGAATGCCGCCACGGTGCCGCCAACGGTGTTTGTCAACTAATCCTACAAACACCCCACCAGCTCTGACCAGCTTGACGACAAGCCCGCCGCCCACCACCACTACCACTCAACCACGTCAAGTACCCCGACACCCAGCAGCCGCACAAGTTCGCCCTCAACCTCGACCTCGTCAACCAGCACCTCCACTATCCCGACGCCCACCAGCGGCAACATCATCACCGCCGCCTCATCTCCGTCAGCTCCACCCTGCCCCCGCGAATCAACACAGCCGCTCCCGCCACCAACATAGGTACGTTTTGTCATCCACTCCATCTACCACTAACCTTACCAGCTGACCGCACACAGATTTCTTCCAAAACACAGGCGCAGTAGCAGGCATCTTCATCACCTTCAGTGCTCGCGCTCGTCATCGCCCTCATCACCAATGTCGTCTAGCACCATAACTCCAAGCAGTTTGACTGCAAGCTCACATATACCGCCGCCCTGGACTTCCTTGACAACGACACAGCTGAGCACAAGCCTTACGACGGCAGCGAGTGCCCGTACTCAGACATCTCATCACACGGGACGGGTTCTGCCAATGTATGGAGGCCAAGAAAGGCTTTGTAGATGTCTGTCCCCCCTGCAAACACAACCTGTACTTCGATATCAGAGGTACGTCGTACTTTTCTGCCTCTCCTTCCTGAAATCTTTGTTGGGTCGCTGATCTATATTTACACAGAATACCTTCTGAATACCGGTCTCGCCGCTCATTTGAGTACGGTACCTGCTCATTCCTCCCAGGTCTCGATGGGATGGAAATAGATGTTCGTGTGTGTCCTCCCTCCCTTCTCGCCCCACCCTGATCTCATTCTGATCTTTCTATAGCTCCCAGTTTCCCCAGATTCGTCATTTCTGCGACGTTTCGGGGTCATTAGGAACTGCCGATGTGTTCCAGATATACCTTCCCACTGACTCCGAGCTACCGCCCTTATAAATGTGTCTCGAGGTTGTGCCAGGATCCTCTGGACATCAAGCTCAATATGCGAAAGGCGATCTGAGAGATGAGGGCGGTACGGCTGTGGGAGATGCTGCCCATAAGTGGTGGGATAGTGTCTTGGAGGTAAGAGCCAATTTCTTTACTTTATCCAACCCTGTGCTGTTCGCTAATCCTGCATAGATTTACTCGAATCATCCTAATGACTCGGCACACGCTTGTTTGTTTCAGAATGTCGCAATACAGCCATCAACGAAAAAAAGGCCCCAGTTTGTTCGGTCTTCCACAGGTGAGTGTCTCATACATCTGTCTATCGATGGGGTGGTTGTTAATGGGAGTGCTATCTAGCTTCGCCCGAACTGATACTCAAGCCAGCATACTGAGATATTTATCGTCTCGACGCTTTTCGTGTACCTCTGGTGGGTTACCTGCGTCCGGAAACGTCATATATTACCAACTCGAGATAGCATGGTACGTCCTTCTTAAACCCCCGCCCGAATCAAGCTTCCTTACCTATGATCTTCCTCAAGGCATCGTCAAATGTACCTGATTAATTCCTCCGACAAGCCTACCGACTTTTTCTTCCAGGCGCATGAACGACAGAGTAATGCTTATCTGGGATTTTTGATGGCGGGGACACAGCGGAAGGTGTTATGTTATATCAGCGCCAGATGACGAGGGCCTCCGCATCAACCATCTTGCAGGAAGCACATCAACACAGGGCGCACTCGGATACGAATATTCGCCACCACGTCCTTGCTGTCCACCATGCAGGTTTTCTGCCTTGACCACATCTACAGGATCAGGACACCGACACATCGATTGTTAGATGTGAATGGACAGAGGATGTCCACGGCTGTCCACGGTTTCGTCACGGGTTCACCTCGAGCTTCGACATATATCATCTGAATAGTGAAGTCTAGCTAATACCGCCTGGCCATTGTCGAGTCACAAGGCTCACGTAGCATCCGGGTCTTCTGGTTGAATATGTGTTTCAAGTTGTCATGCTATAGGTTTGGCCCGCCCAACCATCGTGTACTCTATGTTGATTGAAGCATTACAGCTGGCTCAAGTTCGCCATTCGTATAAATCTTACTATTTTGTGTATCTTCCTAAGTTTGGGATATCATATTGCCTTTCAATCACCGTGTCAGAATTCCTGCAATAATCTCGAACAGAGGCTGTTTCATGAGCCCCGTGACTCGCCCAGCATGCTGTGCCTACCCCAACACGGCATACAACCCCATTGGATGTCAGCTCACTTCGCCTTCAGTCTACTTTGTGTTTACAGCCTTCTATCTGACGCGGCAAATTCAGTGTATATCCTGACAAGGTTCCAAACACGGTCTTCGCTGGCGTCATCAGCACGTCCGAGTCCCATTTTCATGATGCCAGCATATCCCCCCTCTACTATCTCCATCTCTTCGCCACCCGATCTACCACTTGATATCGTCGAATGCATCATGGATGAGCTTAAGGCCATGGGCGCAATGAAATCCTTAAGGGCATGCGCATTGGCATCCTCCACCATCTTGTGGCCTGCTCGCCGATACCTGTTCACTGACATCAGCCTGGTAAAGGCCAAACATTCCATTCGACTTGCAAAAGTTTTTGAAGATAGTCCACACATCGCTACCTATGTCCGCCGGCTGAGCATCACAAACTATATGCTTCATTCCGCAGGCTTCGACCCTGGAGTTTGGGACGATCCCGTTCTCTCCCATCAAGACATCCTCTCCTCTATTCTATTATCCGTCATACCCAGTATCCTAGAGTTCAAACTGCAGTTTGTGGACAACAATGATACCTCATTTTCGATCCTTACACCCAATCTGAAAATGGCATTTCAGCAGTTTTTTCGAGCCCCCGGACTTATCAAGATCACGACCTCTGGGCTGCATGCTCTCCCGTTCGCATACCTGGCATCCTGTACTCAACTCAAGCACTTGGCAGTAATTGGCCTGCTTCGTAATCACCCACTACACGCTGATCCTTGGCCTTCCTTGGCTTCGGAAATATGCACATTGGAAACTTTACAAGTGGATTCCTGTCGTGGGTGTGCAGAAGCAATATCTCGCACATTCTCTCTATCTGCCCTCAAGCAATTGCGCATAGGAGATGGTGTCCCATCCGACATTATTTGGGCCCTCTTGTCCGATTCACAGCAAACGCTGCAGCATTTCCAAGGGACCCACCTCACAGCGCCAGATAGTGAGCTCTTATCGTTTCTCGGGACTTAATGGGTCACTGACTGACCATACATGACTTGGGTCCCGAAGAGTCTACAACGGAAATGATTAGGCATTTGAACCTCAAGTGGATCACGGTATCGCACTCTCGGGCAGAGATTTCCAGTTTCTTTGAAAGTATGGCATTCCTCGCCTTACTGTTGGAGGGAAGAGGCTATCAGGCTTCTCGCATTCTAGAGGTCATCGAGATAAATTTAGAACTCAGCACTTCCTCTGTCGAGGCCCTCATTGACCGTTTCACCTCCCCAACTGCCGACAACCTTGTTTGGCATCGCATTGAAGCTGTGTTGGTGCACCCAGGTCGGTACCCACAGATAAAAAAAATTATCATCCGGATATCAGGTGCCGGATATATCACAGCAGACCATTATTTCTGGGAGGAATGGTTTTCTTCTTTCCGAGATTCTGACATACTAGAAGTATGGTTTGACACAATATTACTAAAAAACCAGGTCAACTGGTGGTGGTGAAGGTCGAGGAATATTGGATAACCATAGCTCTTAGTCACCAACTATTACATCTGTATACCGTCGTTCATATACCTTTGTTCTTTTCCCTAATCTACTCGAGTACGATGACGCCCTCAAAGCAAATAATCTCACTTTGAGCGCTGTGAGACTCGATTACAAATCTTAGGTCAGCAAGAGCTTCCAAGTTGAGCAGTTGTAAGAAAATCGTCAAGCACTGTGACATCGAATACAGATGCTCCCATATTTCTCTGCCCATTCAGACCTCCGTCATGGTAGTCTTAGAGGCACCGAAACCGAGCTCAGATTCACTCTACTCTGATACAACCCTGGCATTCACCATCGTCAATCTTGAACGGATGTGCACCTTGATCTAGTAAGGACTCCACGACCATCAGCTGGGTACCTCCAACTTGTGGTCTTACAAGCACCATCCTTACAGAGGGCCCGAGCCCTCAAATTTCGGCTCATACCAACCACAGGGCCCTCATCTCTTGCCAATCCCAAAGGTAGTCTTCTCTCGCCTCCTCTCGATACGCCACTGATAACATATGTAGGAGGACAGTATGGCATGGTTCTCATGATCATGCCAAAGAGGTTTTTTCCTGTCCTAAGGATAGATGGTGGTGGTAGGTCCTAGTATTGATATATTGAATACGCGCTCAGTTTATTTCGATTTTTTGTTCTCCTACAGAATCCAACTTTGACAAAGGTGAATGAGGTCTTGTTTCGCCTAGGTATCATCTACAAGCATCTGTTTCGACTACATACTCACTACGTGGCCTGCCAAGCGCGCTAGCTTTTACCGACATGTAATTTCAGAAACTGATGTACGTGCTGGTCCCAAAGGCAATCAAATCGATGTTTGACCTCATTCTTCTACCTTCAGCCATGCTTGCGCCTGTCGCTACCTGTCATGGTCTATGGGGATTCTGGCAGGAGTTCAGAGCGTAAGGGGGTGGTTTACAGGTAAGCCTTTCTTCTTGCGCTTTATTGATCTGATGCTGACATACGACTCAGCACACGGCCACAACCTCACGCTCCTGCGCTACCCGCATGCACGTGGCTCATGCAGGGCTGTTGAATCGCTTGGGTGGGGAGACGTGGGAGGTGCTCTCCAGGCTCAATGTACTTGCGGCTCTTGAACCTCGGTTTTTATATCCCTTCAACGTGTTGAATGCTGCAGCACGCCAGTGTTGCTGGCTTCCAACTTTGAAAACACCTAGACCGGCGGAAATGAGGGAGAGTCAGGTGTACGTTTTCTCTCTCTTTCATTACAATACCTTACTCGTATCTACATCCACTAGGCTTATATTTGCGAGGAAATCAGGATGTTGTCCAGGGCGGAGCACAACCGGTACAAAGTAATGCACATCTCATGTTCTCCACGCCTTTGATTCATTAGCTCTCGTTACGCAGGCTTGTATCAGGCCTTCAGGTGGATATGGTCTTGACGCGCGCTGCTAGACTAGGAAATATGGCCCATCAACTCGCAGCATGCTGCGTTCTTCGACAGTTTATGTTAGTCTCTGAAGGACCCACCCTCGTTATTCCATACCGATGCACAACTCTGCCATCCCAGCCTGATCAGGTTCCGACCCCACCACCCGAACACAGGCTCTCTATTTTGCCCCTTTGCAGTGCCAGTTGGACCGTCCTTCGCATGTCCACCCAACCCAAAGCCAGCTCATAAGCCCTGTGGTGTCAAGTCCCTCCATCCACCCGTGCGCGGCAGTGGGTAGTTCCCATCATCGACTTGTTCAAGATACCTCGTTGATGCATCCTCAACCTAATTTGCGACACTGACTTTGGTCGTGTAGTGAGCCCCACGTCACAGGCGGCCCCCGATATCCAAGTCGGCTGTATATCCACACATTTGACTTATCGGCACCCCGAAGCTGCATGTCCTGTTGCAAGTCCGTAGCTGCTCCCTGCACTCCATTAATCCCGTCGTCATCGGTGATTCTCGACCCTCCTTCCACGACCGGAACTTCCACTATCGGTCCAAGAACTTCCATGCCTATCCGTCCACCCTCCTCTCCATGATCCCCATGCTGAGCAAAACGACATCCTCATCTGCCTCCTATGCGCTGGACACAATTTGCCTGCGTCCCAAATGATTCCATACCTTCCTTATGGGTAGCAACGACATGAGGCTCAATAGCCTTATCATCCTTGCCAGTTCGCGGTGCCCATCCCCTCAACGCACCGCAATTATACAGTGCCTTCAATTATCCCAGGCTCGGTACCGGCAGGGATTCACAATGAAGAGGGTCAGTTGATCTTTCTGTTCTCGTCACCTTTGTCCTGTGTGTTAACATTTATTTAGACTAAGTCGGTTCCTTTCGTTAACTTCCTCTGACTGAGTCCATTCCTCACTGAAGCCATTCTGAAGAATCAATGGAGAGAAGTTGCTCCAAGTTCAGGATGATGGCGGTTCCCTCAAGTATGACATTCTTCCCTTCACCAATGTCATATCTGATGTTCTGCAGCCTCGTGCGAGACTACTTACCTCCTTCAGCAAATCTGCCCACACAGACTCAACTGATCTGCGAGCCCGTGCCATCACGCACTTCCAAGAGCTGCACCTGGTCTCCTTCCGCGAGTTTTCCGTCATCACCGACGAGACGATCCTTGCCGAGCCGCGGCAGTTCCGGAGCGAGATTATCCACAGCATCGAGTCCTTGACAGCATGTTTGCGACCGGTGCTAAGACTCCCGCTTGCCTTTGGTGGATCAAACATCATCCTGTCCCAGCACTCCTGGACCTGCACAGTCGGGGTCTTGACTGCCTAGCCAGTTTGGTATCTAGCATACTTTGTGCTGCCCTTTGTTAACAATGAATGATGGTACCAATGAGTTTCCCATTCATTGCCTTCCATTGATGCTGTGTTAATGCCATGAGGTGTTGACCAAAGGTCGGTGACGAGTGGCTTTCTATGAAACATTCAGAAATCGTTGTAATGTTCATGACGCAGCACAACTGATCACACAGATCCAGACTCCAGAGTTTAGAAAAGTAATCGATCACTTGAAATTGAACCTGTAGCAAGGTTGAGGTGCAACTGAGCGACGGCACACAGGCTAGTGGGAAAGAGGCGAAACTATGGTCTTTGTATGTATTAGGAATTAAAGGGGTCACAAACAGGCTGTTGTCTGCTGTTGTGCCGTGGTCTTGTATGTCGAAGTCATTTTGGCTTTGGAAATACAGCAAAGAGTCCTGTGAACTGTACATTGTCTTGAAGAATTCCTCCTCCTACCCACATAGACAAGATCGCAGGGTTGTTGAAAGTCTTGTGACTAATGGGGAATTCCTGGAATCAATGCCCGCCAGTGGATTGAATCCCAGACTTGCGGACCAGCTAGGATGTGTGACATTCTGGTAATACCGATACTAGGCTTTGTTGGCAGCCTATATATCCGATCAGCTGAAATCTGGATTAGATAAAACTGGTCTTTGACCAAAGCATTGACTGAGTTGCCGAAGTCTTTGCCTGGCCGCCGGGCCATTTTCTATTGCATCGAAGTCTGCCAGGGTGTTTGAATTGGTTGGTCTTGTATGTCAAAGCCGTCCACAACTTTGACTTATCTTCTCAGTCTGCTACGTTAGTCACGAAGGGATTACTTTCCGGCAAACGATTGATACAGGTTGCTTTGAGGCTATCGGCTTGATGAAGATTGCTTGAATTGGGGCAGTTTGAAGCAGCTTGATTGTACAATGACAACATCTTCACAATCAAACTAGGCATGGTTTCAATGTACGTTGACTTGTAGTGGTTTGTTTATTTTTGAGCAGCAATGAAGGGCCGCTTTTCTCCGTTCGACTCCGACTAGGTAAACCGGC
>JABCKH010000403.1:0-16668 GCA_018851285.1 Lyophyllum semitale | reverse complement strand
TGCGACTTGGCTCGTCAGAACCATCGATTTACGTAAGCAAATTCACTGATTTCCGCACTTTTGCTTCGATTTTGCCTTCCGCAAGCAACCTTTACGTTGAAATCCTACCTGATCACGCTCGTGCACCGTAAAGACGTTGCACTTTGGAATCATTGGAAGAAGATACGAACGATACCGGTTAATGGGGTCATGGAGATAGATAAACGGACAGAAGATGGTAATTTGATGGATAATACACTAGGATAAGTCCAGCGTCAGCGTCATGGAGGTTGTACAGGCTATGAATGGTTGAGCTCCGACAGCATGCAGGCGGCCACAGAGCTTCTGACGAGGTATAAGACGAAACACTAGGCAGTAGTCGGTTGTGGAGATGGGGTGGAGAGAGTACAGCTTCCTAAGCGCTGATAGGCAGCTGCAGAACGTCGAGTGTTATCACATCAGATGAAACGCAGCCTTGAGGCAAGCAGTTTACGCACTAGACTCGTTAAATCGACTCTTCATTGCCCCAGCTTCGTAGTTACCGACGGCTTATCGCCTTCAATGAGCAAGAACGGCAAATATACTGATGCCATCGAAGTTCTGCCTGTCCTATTGAGCGTATGTCATGAGATAGCTAAATTTGTGGTGATAGTTCGGGACAGGGTTGTTTGACCCCGCCACCCGTCAGTACATAACTTGCATCTATATTCGGGTCCACTCCATACCACGACGTGTACCATGGCAAGCAAGCCAGACGTCGAGACTCAGGGAGAGGCCTTCCCCCACTATGCCTACGAGGCTGTTGACCAGGAGCGCGAAACATTGCTCCCTTCTATCTCTGGCGCGGAACGTGGGCTACCTTCAGCCAAGTCACCGACGTTCGTGGTGAAGAGACAGTTCGGAGCTCTACATCTCTTCCTAGCTTTTCTCGCAGGGACCCTCGCATGTGGTGTAACACAGCTCGTCATCCGTGGTCCCGACTGTTTCTCTTCTAATAAGACGCATGCCCCTCAAGCGAACGTAAAGGTCGTCGCGCCGCCCTACGTCGGATCGACGGAGGTTCACCACTTCCCTCCTGCTTCACCCACTAACGCAAATCCGACCTTGTTCCCCACCGATGTAGGTTACGCAGGCGGCACGCCAACAGGGGCGGAACCAGGAGTCATTCTCACCGCACCTGCATACCCACTCCACACAGGGGCCGCGCAGCTCATTGTGCCTACCGATCTGGGAAACAAGAAAGGCAAAGGAAAAGGGCACAAACATCAAGATTTCGATATGTTTAAGAAATGGGGCAACCTATCTCCGTGGTACAGCAATAAACGGGGGGCGTTTGGATTGGATTCAAGCCCAGAGGTTCCTGAGACATGTCGTGTGACGGGTCTGCATTTCTTGCATCGACATGGGGCGCGTTATCCCACATCTTGGGGTGAGTGTTCCAGGTTGCTTTGAAGTTCGAGACATTGAAGATCACTATCACTGTAGCCGCGTACGGGGGACCTTCGAAGCTGGCGAAACGGTTGAATGCTGCAGCCGAGAAGTGGAACGCGTCAGGCGATCTTGATTTCTTGAATGATTGGTGTGTTGGAACGCTTTCGTAAAAGATTCATGATGTTGACTCGTGGCGAAGGACATACAAGCTGGGAGAAGAATGTGTGTCGCTTTTTCTCATAGATCAGAATTCTGATTGAATGCGCTCCAGTACTCACCCCCTTTGGACGGCAACAGCTATGTGAGTGCTATTACCGTGCTCTCGACTGAACACCATGATCTCATTTTGAACTCTAGATGATTTGGGTATCTCCATGCGATTGAAATATGGGTTTCTTCTTGAGGTGGGAGTATTCAAGCTGCTTGGTGTATCTACTCTGACGATCTTTGAAGAATTTCACGGAATCCAACACCATACCAGTCTTTCGAACCGAATCTCAGTAGGCATGATATCTTGTCCCGCTCATACCAGGATAACACAGCCTCACCACAGAGATCGCATGCTCTACTCTGCGTTAAATTTCGCTCTTGGCTTCTTTGGCTTCCCTTTGGAAGGCAAATACCAACAGGTCATCACGATTGAAGCCGATGGGGTTTGTCTGCCTATTTTCGAGCAGCTGAGCTGAGCTGAATTTATCTTGAATAGTTCAACAATACCCTGGCACCATACGACACGTACGTTCTCCCACCTTTGCTCAGACGGTATCATGACAATGTCCTGTCTCAGATGCCCCAATGCTCGAATCCCTAGTAAAAGCGATCGCGGTTTCTACTACGTGAAGCGATGGGCCGGAAGATATCTGAAGCATGCAATTGCTCGTCTACAACCACAATTGAAGGGATATCAGCTTTCGGTCGAAGATGTCTATATCATGCAGCAGATGTGTGCTTACGAAGTGCGTCGAAGGATTCGTGGTTTGTTCGAACATTTACTGACCCACTCGCAGACTGTGGCAATCGCATATTCGAAGTTCTGTGAGCTGTTCACTGAAGAGGAGTGGGAGGGGTTCAACTACTCGTAAGCCTTCCATTCTGTGTGGGTCTTGAAAATTTATCTCAAAGCATATAATTGCAGACTTGATATCAACTTCTGGTGAGATTCCTATGTAGTGTTATTATAATGAGAGCTAACTAAGACTTTTCAGGTATGGATCCGCTTTTGGTTCTCCAGTTGCTCGTGTACAAGGTGTTGGGTGGGTGAAAGAACTCGTCGCACGGCTGACGCATACCCCAATCACGGAACATAACACGTCAACGAATAAGACTCTCCACGACAATCCTATCACCTTCCCTCTTGATCAAAGCCTCTATGTCGACGCAACACACGAAGTCGTCGTGCTCAACAGTGAGTAAACATAAACTTTGCCCCCCTCCAATATATCAAATGACATGATACGAACTAGTCATAACCGCGCTCAACTTGACCAACTTCGCGAAGACGGGCCCTCTTCCCTACACACACATCCCTCGCAACCGCTCCTTTAGAACTTCAGAACTTTCACCCTTCGCTACTAACATCCAATTCCAACGTACGTCTCGTCCTTCCCCCCCACTGAAGGATCAGCTAACAAATACCATACACCACCAGTCCTCGAATGCACGTCCATCCCCGGACAACAGATCCGCATCATCATCAACGACGGCGTTACCCCGCTCACTGGGATCAAGGGCTGCCCCGAGCAGCGCGATGGCATGTGCCCCGTCGACACATTCGTCGCGGCGCAGAAGGAGCTCATCGCCGAGACCGACTGGAACTACGATTGCCGCGGCGATTGGACCGTCCCTAAGGGTCCGGCGTGGAACACCACCACTGGGTCCCCGCCCAAACAGTAGAGCGATTGAACACTGCTCCTGGAGTGTGTTGAGTTATCTTGCTTTCGTTGCTATGTATATTTGGTTGGATGGGTGCTGCTAATTCATATTTGCGCTACCCGTGGACCTATGTGCATGGCTACTTGATATATCCCGAATAGACTATCTACCTAGATATATACTTGATGAGGCGGTTCGTTATCATTTGCATGAGTGTTGTAGGATCACTGGGCTGCAGAAAGTTTTCGAGCAGGAAAGGCAGCGGAGGTGATGCGACATGAAGTCAAAACCGTATTAGCAGCTTCGCCGCACGCGTTCGCACGTTTCTCATACCTAGCGAGGCCTTGTGGAGCGTTCATGGTACATTCGCAGCCCATCAAAACTGTATGTGTAAAAGTCGTACAAGACATCCCCATTCCTACGAATCCCAGAATTATACATCCACGCAAGACAAGACAGGTCATCATGACCTCACGACTGGCCGAAGGAGCAGAGGCATCTGGTTGCCTCCCTCAGGATCCGTCACCAACACAGGCCGCTGCACGACCGACGATTTCTTCACAATATCCGTTGCGGGCACAGCAAGCTCGAACTCGAACGCACGAACAAGCGTGAACAGGAGAGCCTTGGTCCTTGAAGAACCGCGAAACGCGTCAAGACAAGGTATTGATCTCAAGTGGTGTGACGAGATGCTTACTCGACAAGAGAGAAGCGGTATCCGATACAAGCGCGAGGTCCGCCGAGGAAAGTAAGCATGTTGCCCCATACGCCGGGAATGCTACCCGCGGCGTCTGGGATATTTTCCCAGCGTTCAGGCCTGCCATCGTGGTCCAGAGATTAACGTATACATAACCGATGAAGTTGTAGAGTAAATACCTAAACTCCATGGCATCTTCGCCCCATATCGACTTGTCCCGGTTGATGGCGAGGATGGGGATTAAGAGGGTCTGTCCTTTGCTTACTCTGGGATAATTTACAGAAGCTGTTAGTTGAGGAGAATGAAGAATGAACATGTACTGCACCTGATTGAATCGTGCACGACACCCTTTCGATCCGTGAAAGGTTTATTGAGAGGTAGGATATCGTCCTTCACAGACTGCCGGATAGTCGACGGTACAGGGGCGTGGACGCGCATCGTCTCACGGACAACCATGTCGAGATAGGGCAGGGCATTGAGCTGATCCATTGTCGGGGTGTCAGTGTTAACTGCAAGGAGCTCCTCGCGCAATTTGTTCTGAACCGCTTTGTCCTGCGTGAGTGCGTACAGCGCCCAAGTCGTGCCAATGCTACGCGACCTTGTGAAAAGGAGTATAAATGAGAGTGTAAAGAATACCGTACCTGGTCGTTTCGTGACCTGCAACGAGGAAGGTAGGAACCTCTGATGGACAGTGGAGAGTGAGTGCCGTTTACGAGTGGTGGTAACAGAGTAACGTACGGGCCAGGACATCCTGATCAGTCATGCGCTGATGCTCAGGAATATCTGTCGCCATATTTGACTTGACCAGCAGGGAAAGAAGATCGCGTGCCATTTTCCCGTGGATCGAGGCTTTGCTTTCACGCAGCAACTCGTCTCCGATGCGCAACATGATCTTACGAGCCTGATCGCCCTTCACATCTTGTTCCGTACGCTATAGTTGTTTTGTTAAACTGTTAATCCAGACTTAGTGAAGAGGGGCTTGCCAGAAAACGAAGAAACGGGAACCACGCCCTGAGGATTGGGAGAATAGTTAGCCTCGTGCCAGCTTTGAACATCGTCGCAAATGCGGCGTTGAGCTCGTTCTGCTTAGAATCATCGCTGAGGGCGTCAAACCTATAATTGAAGCCTGTATTTCCATATGAATTGTGCTTGAATGGGAGTGAGAGAAGACGGACCTGCGAGACCGATGATATCGAGTGTGGTTCTGCTTAACCAAGACAACGCATCGACTCGACTCGTACCGCCTTCATTCACGTTATCTGCTGCCCAGATATCTCGCAACTGTTATTTGGTCAATATGAGGGTCCGGGAGATGCAGTAGCAACTAAGGCTTACTTGAATCGACTTTGCGAGATAAATTTCCGTAAGTTCCCGGACCTGGGAAGGGCCGAAGGCGGGATTCTATTGAGCCAACGTTAGAGGCGCGCGGCGACCGTGATAG
This sequence comes from Lyophyllum semitale, assembly GCA_018851285.1. Taxonomy (NCBI): domain Eukaryota; kingdom Fungi; phylum Basidiomycota; class Agaricomycetes; order Agaricales; family Lyophyllaceae; genus Lyophyllum; species Lyophyllum semitale. Next base: position 11,248 of record JABCKH010000403.1, on the reverse strand, counting down.
CACTTTGACGTACCATAACTTTACGCTGCGAATATCGCGGTCAGAGAGCGGCGTCTACATTAAGGTGGAATTATGGTTTACTACCTGTTGCCTGTGTTTGTCTCCTTCGACCACAAGTACGCCTAGAGAGGATTAGAAGACGACGGAGATTACAGGTAAATGTTCAGACCATCGCCGAGGATTCGGCGCAGATTGTAACGTGCAGCCTCAGGTTTCTGATAGATATTGCTGTTCATAAGAACGTGGTTCAAGGCTTTGGTATCTGTGGTATACAGTCTTCTCATCTGTCAGGCACTTCAATATCAACCGTTTCTCCATGCAGATCTTTAAACACGACTGACACCAAACAAGCCCGCGTACTGTATGGTTGTACCGTGCTCTTCAACCCATTTCTCGTGAAGTACAGAGTTTTCCTGTGTTCAATTGACATCATCGAATTGGTCAAGGCCATAATTTGGAGAACTCGCGTACCGCCGCCCAGATCTCCCCAAAGTTGCCGTAGATCAAGCTTGCGCTCTTAGGGCCAGGCAGGTCGCGCAATGGAGATGACATCTCTTCATATATAAACTTCGTTCCTCGATAAAAGGCATAAGCGCCTAATGTTGCAGCCAGAGACCCCAGAAGCTGAGGAATCAGAGCCATGACGACTCAACGTTTTGCAGCTGTTCTGGAATTTGAATTGAGGTAAGTCAATAAGAGGGGAAAACTGCTTTGAGCTAGGGTAACGGACGGAGGTAGATGGTGAAACGCGTAGATTACACATGATTATGGCTATCTGCCAGAGTGCCAGACATTGACAGCCGTATTCATAACGATAGACCCCTCGTGCACTTTCACGCACAGTTGTTTGACCTGATCGCATCAAGCCACTACCGGGATGCCGGGAGGACATAGAGGGCGGCGAGCTGCAGTGAGAAGCATGAAGGAAGCATCCTGGGTGGCACCGGGATCTCGGCGCCGGCTTCTAATCAACCAAACAGCTATTGGTGGAAAAGTTCGAGGGGTCTATCACGGTCTATCGTTATGAATACGGCTGGAATTCACGGTGCGACATTGCACATGGCCGCATCTGACGGCGGCACGGCCCTCTCGGCCCGCTGGATGGTGCTGCAATACCTGTTCAAACAATGCTTTCTGAACTTGTAACCTGACGCTCACCTTAACTTAGCAAACAGGTCATCTTCTTGGAGTCTCGGGAATGGTCTTTCCTAATACTCGCCATCATTTTTTGTGGTTCTATCAACGTCGTATATGTCAACGGCAACGTCAGCGGGCTGGAAAACTTTCAAAGGAAGAAGGGTGGTCTCGTTGTTAAACGGCGGTTTGGACTGACCATGTTTAGGTGCATTCTTCTTCTGTGCTCCGCCTTTATCAGTCCATGGGCCTGTCAGTCTGTTAGTATCAATCAGCACTACCCCCGAGTCTCTCGAAAGGACGTGATTTGTTTCAATCCCACTTCGTACGGGGTTTCCAGCAGTCAATAGCCGAAACAAGGCACACAAGTCGCGCGGGTACCCTTTCAGCACAGTAGAAGTGTTACAGCTCGTAGACCCTTCTGGCTGACGAGATTTACAATCTCCTCCCTTCGATCCCACATGGCTTTTACCGGATCTACGACCTAGCTCGGGGCAACCACGATCAGTTATTTGTACTGTAGCTTTTTGGAACGACGTGTTCCATGCCGGAGCCCGCAGTTCCAAATGTGCGCCACCAGCTGAGCTCATTTTCAGACCAGAGTAACAGCACTAGTCGTTGTCCCGACTTTGAACGGGAAGGGTCTTCACTTCCTGCCCCCTTCCTGCCTGAATTGCGAGCTCAAGTTGATCCCTTTGATATCATAATTTTGGGCATCCGTTAACTTTGGCAGCCCCGTGCATCCCCGTCCTGCCAACCTACTTTGGGCTTGCGTGGCGAACTAGTTTATAAATTTGATTCGCTCGCATGGTCTATGAAAAAAACTCTTTAAAATTTGAAACAATTCCCGCCGTTCACCGTGCCAGGCTTGACGACCACAGATGCAGCTGATCTCCACCCCCCGCCTCAACCTTCCCTCCGCACTTGATATGCCCGGCCTCGATCCGTCATTCACCGAATGTCGGAGGGGGATCTTTACCGACGACGCATCCGAATCCGTATAAAGATGTTCGTCATCCTGTCATTCTTTCCTCAGATTCCATCAACATTTCTCTCAACAGTCGGCTACTCGCATCAAAAGATGCTTTCAACTTTGACTCTGGTCGCGTTATTAGGCTCTTTATGTGAGTTGACTAGTGCTAACTCGCTGCTGTCACTGACACCATCTTCGAAGTGCCTTTCTCGGTGGTGGCGGCTAACCTGGCCAATTGGGAAGGGTCCCACATCGACGTTCGCGCTGACAATCGCGCTATTGATTGGTGGTATACCCAGATCGTCAGCCAGACAGCTGCGCCAAACGGTATCCCGCCCTCCATTGAAATTGTTCTTAAGCACGGTCAGGACCAATGCATATATGCCCTTCACAGCCACAACTGACTAAGTTCCTAGGCAACACATTTCAATACGGTACCTCAAACACTCCCCTGTTTCCTGTAGAGATCAATGGTTTCGACCAAAACGGCAATCCATTTGCGCAGACGATTGTATTCAACACGTCGTCCGTAATCCCGACCCCAACTGGTGTTACCACGGGAACGTGGGGTAACAACGAAATTACCTTCACTGCGAGCAGTGATCGGAAGACATTCATAGTGACGCTCAACACTGCCTATGCGACCGGAACTGTCGTGATCAACAGCGAAAGTTCATTTCGCACCGGCTGTGGAGGCACGGCGGCTACAGATTCCCCATTTTTTGATGGCTTAGTCTCCGATGGCCGAACCCTGACCGCCGCCGAGACTATCCTCTACAAGCAAACTGGCTGGCGTATCAGCATTCCTGGTATGTCCTTTCCCTCGTTTAAGCCGAGATTGAATCCTTATCTCCTGTCGCATAGCTGGACCCTCGACTGTTAACCTGGTCATCGCCGGCAAGCCAGTCACATTCAGTGGTGCGGGATACAAGGATTCCAACTGGGGTACCAATGCCATGAACGACTTCGTCAAGTCGTGGTACGTCCTGATCGCCCAGGTCGGCCCGTGGTCATTCGTTACCTTCAGCGGCACACCCACGACTGGTACCAACTACATCAACAGCGCCCACCTCAGCTACAAGGGCACGTTCGTGACGAGCCAGTGCAACATCATTGGCGAACGCACCACTGATATCTCAATTATCACGCCTAGTGGTGAGGTGACAGAGAGTGGTGTCGTGGCGCCGACTGCATTCGATGTGACGTTTGTTCTCCCTGATTCCAAGAAGGTGTCGTTCCACGCTACCAACATCAAGACAAACCCTTCGTACAGCATCTATCATCGCTGGGTCGCGAAATACACTGGAGGCGCTCAAGGCGAGAACTACCAGTCGTATGGTATCACGGAATGGATGAATGCAGGCAATGTTAGCCATTGGCCAGTTATATCATAGGGACTGTCAGAGGTGAGGATCGTGTTCGATCCACATCAGATTCACAGGGGCTGTCAGAGTCATAGGTGAGTATCGTGTTCGATTCCCCGCGTCCTTTCTAATTTGGTCTTTGAAAGGTCACATATGTTTATTTTGTCACTACATTCGTTTGGTCAGCTTTTTATAACAAATGCCGGTGTTTAACTGGTTCCAACTGGTGATCGGGTATACGAAGCACGTAACATCTCACTAAGCTTGCCTGTCTACCCCAAATCCTCCCTTTTCTCACCCATCACCACGAGGCTTTCAAAGATAGGTCTGCTTTTGTCGTGCATAGATCCTTCCGTGAAGGGTTTTGAGAGGCACCATGTCATCTTCCATTTCTTGGCCGGTGCCGGATGGCATGGTATATGCCGACGACATTGAGGAGATATGACTTGCAATAATTGAAGCGTCTGGTTCGGCTGACCGGCCCGGAGATAGAACCTCCAGTCGGAATCAACATGGCCTTTATTAACCAGCTGTCCAACCTGGGGTTGGCTTCGTTTTCAGGTGGCTTGGACACCTCGAATCTTGGCGACCTTTCCTCCCCACCCCTATAAGTGGTTTTGCGGTCGATAAAATTTCTTATTAGTTATTTGAGTTATAAGAAGCATTTGTCCATGTCTGGAATCGGCACAACTCTCACCACCGGAATCCAAAATATATCGGCGCTTCTACCATTGCTTGGTACAGCGCAATGCGAGGATCACTCTGGCTCTTCTCTCACTGGCGGCTATCTCTATGCAGCGGCCTCGCCCATGTCGATCTTCGGCAGTCTTGGAGTCGCCAGCGCAGGTTTCAAAGCACTCCTTGCGAGCATCTCGATTCCACGTTGGGGATTCTTCGGAGCAGAGAAGCTGCGTGATGCGGGGTTCCAACCATCTGGGAAGAACCTATCGTTGATTATGATGGATCCAGCACACATCGAACGACATTTGGCAGAGACGCGCATGGACTCGCTACTCAAAACACTACAGATCGATGCATTGCATATCCAGGACATCAGTCGATTGACGATAATGACGACATGTTTCCAATGGAACATTCAAATGTTGTGTGTGACCGTGATGACCTGCTCTTTGGGGGTCGTACCATATCTTCATTTGAACCTGGATTCTAGCGACCACCGCCTTGACCCGTTCGCGCGTTGGGCATTTCCGATTGCCCGTGTCCTGGGCGGATTTCTCACTGCAATCTCACTGCAATTCCTCATTCAACAGCGACTTCTCGTTATCCTAAAGAAACGACTGATATTTCATGCTCTTAACACCAAGAAAAACTCAAGCCTTATTCATTCTTACCATCCCTCACTTCCTTGGGCCTTGCAAACATCGTCCGAGCTATGTTTATCGAGCCTAGATCAACTTGTCCGTCGCACGGTAGAGAGGCACCAAAACATTGCTCGTATATCTCCTCCATACATACGGAAGTTCCTCGCAAATCGGAAAAATCATGCCATTCAGTCTACCGCTAGTGATAAGAAATCCAGGGGAGGCAGTAGACGGCGCAACAATGATGACATTCATGATCACCCGACACCAAGGATCCGACCCCCGAGCGATCTGGAATCGGCCAGAAATCCGAGTGGTCAGTTGGATCTAGAGACATTGGGAAAGGAGCTTGAGAAAGCAAACGAAGCCATGTTTCCTCAATCTGACCCTTGGGGGCCCATTGTTCGCTTACTGATGGCCCTCGGACTCGTCGCTTCGATCGTAGGGTATATCGGGTGCTTCAGCGTCGTTCAAGCTGCCCGCCGTTCTCTGGGACCTACCATTTGGCTGTTGCTTGAAGTAATTCTATCAATTTTTCGTATGGGGCTCTGGGGTTGGAACCCGCCGTGGGATGACATCGAGCACATTGAAATTTCTTTCGAACTCGACTCACATCCACCTATCTCGACATGCAACAAATCTTCGGACGAGATTTTTGATGACAAGCTTCTTCCCCTCATCCGTGCTCCCGAATTTCTAAGCTCGATTCAGGCGTATGCCGGTTTTCTCAAGCACTTCCACAATCCTGATATTTCAGTCTACTATACCCTGACACGTAGATCTGCTGAACCACCCGGCATCTTTCAGCGTGTTCTCTTCATCACCATCGTCAATCAAAACACACGCGCTGCAACGGTCTACTACGAAGACGAGAAGCATGGGGTTCACTTTTTCGATGCCACTAACCCTACCACCAATCGTGCCAATAAGGATGTTTTACAAACAGAAATCGGCAGTGTTAGTGGTTTGGAGACGCTCACAATTAGCCAAGGCGAAGCATCCGCTCTCAGCGAGCATTACCAGAGCATCCTGAAGAAACTGCGGGATAGAGAAGGCGACCACTCGGTCCTGATTGATGAAATTAATATGGATTGGATGCTCAGTGATCACTCCGCAGGTAGCCCGCGCATGAAAAAGGGTCAGCAAGAAAACCAGGGACCTGACGGTACGGAAGGCTGTTCGATTGATTCAAGATTATTTCTGACCTTCGACGGTCATATAGTCGACATCATGCACTTGAAACAAGGCGACCTCCAGCGGAAGAGGCGGCACAGGTCTGCTTCTCAACGCGGCTGGCTTGATTGTTTCATGTCAGAGGTGGAAACCGAGACCCATAACGAACTCAACTTCTGGCCATCGGGGACACCACCGCCGAGTCCAACAATCGTAATGCGCCACGAGACATTGATGCTTGAACGCTTTGGGCTGGAATCACTCTTTCTCCATGAGATCCGAACCTGGGAGGATCATCTCTGGCGTGGCCACAAAGAACTGCTAGATAAAGTTGGCAACAGAATGGGGAACTCGACCTCAGTGAACCTTGCTACACGCTTGAGGAATAATTGGGCGGTATATGCTCGGGAACGACTAGCCCAGGATCGGGCTACTACAGCCAATAGGCTTGCGGAGGCAGAGAAGAAATTCATCGCGTCATTGGCCGGGGTATCCAATGTAGAGGCGGACACATTGACGCAGGCATGGAGGGCGTTGCAGGTGTCCGTCGAAGCTGAATGGCAGGACATTATCCAAAATTGCGAGAAGGAGGCGGCCTTGAGCAACCACGCACCACTGGTACTTTCTTCACCCAGATCTCCTGCTGGCGTGCTTGCACGTTGCATTGAGAAATACACGACCACTGGGCGGGAGACCTTTCGCCGCACCAATGGCAGGTATATGCACTTTTATAATTACTTGAAGAAGGAGCGAGAGCGACGACTTGGAGGTGAAGCAAAGGATGTGGAAGGCTGGATTAACCGTGGGCTTCCCAATTGCGACGCCGCCCTAGGCTGCATTGAAGGCTCAATCATCCCTAACATGGTTATCAGCTCGGTCAAATGGAGACTTATCACCCACCAGACGGTCCAAAGCGAAGGCATTGCGCCGCTGTCTCGCGCTCTCCAGAGAAATTCGCATATATCTTTCATCGAATTTTCTAGCTTCCCGAGCAGTGACCAGGCTCTCGCTACCACCATACGGGGGATCATCCCAACGACAACATCCTCGCTCACCACAATTTCAATGCCACATTGCAAAGCCCAAATCGGAGCGCATACTATAACTGCCCTCAGGGACATTATCGAGGAAAACTCGGGTGTTAGGTCTATCTTCGCAAATGATTCAACTCTAGACTGGCTCAGAAGCGACTCTGCCGGCCCATTGCCTAACCGATTTGGGCAACAGGCCAATGTTTCCTTCACTTTTCACGGATATAGGGCTCACTCCAGCGAACTAATGTCAGGCGGCGGTTCAAAAATCGAAGTGCACTTCCTAGGTCCAATGTATGGTCGGGTGAGGCTTGCACTCAGTCATCGTTCGCGCACCAATGGACTAGAATCCAGCGGCACAACATTGGCACTCACAGTAAACCATAAAATTCTTCAACCACATTGGGTCGCTCCAGCCACCCAGGCCCAGCAGGAGTCCCTGCCAATGCTATCTCCCGTCACAGATTTCAATCCTGGCACTCTGAACTTGATCACCATTACTACTTCTGGAAGCGACTATGTGCTCTCCGCCATCGATCTTGTTGATGAGAATGGGATACCTTTTGGCTGCGAGGCAGATCCGCTTCCGTATCCACTGTTCCCACCGGAGGAGCCGTCGTCTGCGAGTGTCCCCCCATTCATTCGTCCTGATCCAAGAAACATGCGCCGCTCACATTCCCGTTCTCCACGCCGTTTACGTTCGCGTTCTCCACACCGTTCACCTTTGCCTTCTCCACATGTTGCGCCAGTGATTCCGCCCACAATCCCTATCGCAGACGCGGGATATGAGTCGCCCACCAGCAGCAGCACTGTCAGCTTTGAAGATCGTTATGGTGGACCGCCGTCTGACGAAAATGTCGTCCCGTTCATCCCCCCTCCTCCAACAGGAAGAAGCCGTGTACGTTCATATTTCCAACATCCGGGTACCATGCGTAATGTCCAATACGGTGCCGTTGAAGAGCGGGATTTTTCTTCCAGCAACAGGGGTACACCTCGGGTTGACGATCGTCGCGTTCTTCGGAGGAACAGCCCTGCCCTAAGCGAAAGAAGCAGTCGCCTTACCAGGTCACGATCAGGCAGCCGCAGCTCAAGAGCTTCCGCACCACGAAGTCCGCTCATCTCATATGCCCCTCCGCTTGATCCAGTTCCTCGTGGTCGCAGAAGGTCACGATCAGCTAGCCGCAGTTCGATAGCTCCTGCACCCCAGAGTCGGTTCATTTCACCTGCGCTTCCAAGTCCGAGTCCGCAACTAGTCCCTCAGAACGGTCCTGAGACAGCACGGTCAACCCCAGCGCCTCCTATGGCTGTCATCGATCCAATGCAGCACTCCGACGGACATCACGATCCCCAATCTCCACAACCTCCGGCACCCATCACCATTATTCAGCCTACGGCCCCCTTCCCACAGACTCCTGGGGTACTAATCGGTCAACACAGTGTAACCTCCGGGCCAGTGAATCTCCGATAATCGCACCCATTACGGCTGACCAAAGAAGTTCCAATCATGATGGTTCTCCCGCAGAGGTGGAATCACTATGGCCTGCTCCATCCGTGCCACCAAGTCAGTCAAGCCGGTCCAGTCGCAATCGCAATCGCAGTGGTCGGGACAGCCTAAATCCCAGTCGAAGCGCTAGCCACGATCGTACGCATGACTCTCAGCGTCCAAACTCTCCGCAACTGGTCCAACCTCAGGCTACATCACCTGAAGTTACCGTTATCTTGCCCTTTGGACCCGATCGTCCTCGGAGTCGTTCCCAATCCCGCTCGCCTCATCCTGGGGCAGAATCAGCGTGAAAACCTGTGGTGATCATGTTTGACGCCGTTCGATGTTATGTACGCCACCGGAATAACAGCTTTGGAAGGCCTTCGTGTTACTTTATCACTGATACAAATCAAAATCCTTTTTCAAAGAATCCTTTGTCAAGTCCTTGACTCAGTGTTGGAATTGAGAATAGAAGAGTGGCAATACATACTAGTTGGAGAGAGTTAAGTATGGTATCATGTTGCAAGTACTACTACAAGTAAAATTGACCAATGGGTGAAGGAGATGTAAACGGGAAAAAAGAAGGGAAAGAGAAATGGTAGCAGTACTCACTCAGTCCCTATCGTTCCCGGCTGAGCGACACCTCCCGCCTGCACATCATCACCATCCTCCATCATCCCCCGCTCCTTCTCCGTACCACGCTCCCTCATCTCCGCTGTCCCCAGATTTTCGCTCCTCACGCACCTCAACACAAACGTACATGGCAACACATCCCCAACAATCTTCCTGACCACTCCATCATCCTCAACGATCCCGCCAAACACCACATCCTCCCCCAAGAAATCCACGCGGCACATCCCCTCCCCAAGCCCCGACCCACGCGAGCGGTTAAAGTGATACGCCTTCGCGGCCTGCCTCTGCCTCCGCGGCGACAGCGCCTCGAACTCCGCTTTCGAAGCACGCCTGTGAAAGTTCCGGTCAAGCTCGCCAATGACGTCGCCACATGTCACGCCGCCGCCGGTCGAGTGCTTTGCGCGCACCACGACCATCCAAGGGAGGGCCTGCGAGACAATGTTCAGCTTGGCGACAGGCGGGTGCGTCGCGGGCTCCGCGGACCAACTTGAAGAAGAGACGTGGCTTGGGTCCTGGTCTGTTGAGCGCCGGCATTCGATGGACGGGAAAAGCATGCTCCACTCCAGGTGCGGCCGGTCGTGGGCGGCGCCGCTCTCTGGTAGCAGCTCAAGCAGGGGGTTGAGCTTGGGCTGCGGGACAGTCAGCTCTATTCCTGGCTGAGCGATAGCTTCTGCCCGACGCGCCTCATCCGTCCATCGTGAACTAGTACGCTCCCTCATCTCCGCATCCAACGGATAACTCCGCACGGACTTTAACACAAACACGCAAGGTGGCACCTCTCCCACAATCTTCCTCACCACCCCGTCATCCTCGCAGATCCCGCCAAACACCACATCCTCCCCCAAGAAGTCCACACGGCGCATCCCCTCCCCGAGCCTCCCACCGGGCGCCCCAGGCACCCGCGAGCGGTTGAATTCGTACGCCTCACTGACGCGCTCCTTCCCCTCCAGGGACAGCGCCTCGAAGTCTTCCTGCGGCGCGAGCTTGTGCAGGTTTTGGCTGAGGCCGTCTATGACGTCGCCGCATGTGACGCCGACGGTTCGGTTTGTTGCACGGACCAAGACCGTCCACGGGAACGCCTCCGTGACGATGTGCAGCTTGGTCACACGTGGGTGCGTTGCGGGCTCGTTCCGCCCCGCGGACCAGGAGACGTGGCTCGGGTCCGTTGAGCGGCGGCACTCGCTGGACGGGAAGAGCATGCTCCAATTCAGGTGTGGGGGGTCACGGTCGACGGCATTGCTCTCTGGTGGCAGCGGCTGGAGCAGGGGGTTGAGCTTGACCTGCGCGCCGAGGACACGGAGATGGAAAGGTCGCAGGACTGGCCCGTCTGACAAGGCGGACGTCGATGTCTCGTCAGCACGGGGGTTACGACGGAGGAGAACATACAGTCTGCGCCCGCTGTGAACGGGCCAACGCGGTCCGCATCGTGTGCGCGGAGGTACGCTGGGATATCGTGCGGTGGTGCTGCCCACCCAGGAGGGGGCTGCGGACCCCAAGGATCAGAGTTCGGCATCGTAGGCGGGGGGCCCCAGCCCGGGGGTGCGTGCGGAAAAGTAAACGTGCTTTGTGGTTGAGGGGGATATTCGGGCCAGGGTGGTAGATGCGGCGATCCGGGGCCGTGGAAGGGCGGGAAGGAGCCGGGGAATGCGCCATAGGGACCGGGTGGATATTGCTGGAAATGGGGCCGCCGGGCATCGGGCCAACTTCCCATAGGGGGGGAAAGGATACATGCTGGGAGATATGTCAGTCTAGGGAGGACGTGATGTACTGTATTTGAACTCCGCGTCAACTATCTCCGCAAAGCCGAGGTTCATCAGGGTTTTGGCGCACTTATAGGCAGGCTCCTAAAACCAGCACTCTCGTACCGCGTCAGATTCGCAATCCCACTGTTCACGCAATGTTTTATGATTAGAAACTTATCTTATCTTATCATACCAAACAAGACCATTTTCTATCCAAATAAACAAAACTAAGGGCTCATCGACGCGGTAGAGAGGCTGGCAAACTTGCACTTCGGTGATCTCGGCGTTCTCTGTAAAACCTAGCCTAGGGTTCGTTGAAACTCATTTCTGACTAGTGGTCAATCACGAATAAACATCACATTTATCAGCCTGATTTAGTTGACCGTCTATTGG
>JABCKH010000402.1:0-16708 GCA_018851285.1 Lyophyllum semitale | reverse complement strand
GCTGTCAGAGTTAAAACTCCGCCGGCAAACGCCGCAAAAGAGACGCGACGCTGCTGCACGACGCTACAGCAGCGCTACGCTGAAATTCTCACGGGGTGGTCAAAAGCCTCAGAAGCAAACTTGGACCAAACACGCGTCGCTTACAAAGCGTAGACATTTTGGATCAGTAAAGCGATACAATGGGGAGCAAGCTCCCCAATTAAAACTTGATTAAAACACATGGCCATGCTTGCTCGACGTCTTTCGGCGAGTTGTTTGGCTCACTGTACGATGGCAAACAACCGTATCCAGCGTTACCATCGCGTACCCGACTGTACCCGAGCTCCCCTGTACTGGAAAAGGATCACGATAGTGATATGATACTGATATGATCAATCATTATTCACAGCCACAAATTTGTTGCTAATCGAAGGGAAGTGTGGACGCTTTCTTCCTTCCCGTAGAACTGGGTCTTCATCGTCCACAAGTAACAGGCTGGTCCTGTCACCAATATCCTCCTTCTTCTAATTTCGTCGTGCTATTCGACGTCTCTCAAAATAGCGCTGGCCGCTCATTTCGCTCATTCTAACACGACCACGACAGCAGACTACTACTGCGTCGGGGAGCAGCAGCGATGCCATGTATTCTATCGTAAGTCGCTGGCCAATTTCTAATACCTCGACGGTGACTGTGAACTTACATGACCTTATCAGAATGATTTCACTGTTCCTACCTGTGCTCTCGGTGTCAGCGCTTGTGACACTTGGACTGGGCTCTCAGGCTGGCGTGTTGGTACCTACGGAGGTGAAATGGACACGGGAAATTGGGGACCCGACGGTGTTCGATTTGAGGTACATTACGGGCGGGGCTGACGTGGGGCTTGCTGTAACTGTGCATGCAGAGTCGGGTGCGCTAAGTGGAACTGTTCCCGTGACGTTTCCCTCACAAGGGTGCGTATCCTGTGCATTAAACTTGTCCTTAATATTCACTTTTGCATTGAATACGTCCAGACAATTTCAGTTGAAAGCGGTCGACTATCAGTGAATCAATTTTACTCGTTTAAGATCTTTTGCACGGAGCTTACAATGCTATCAAGCAGGAGCGGTAATCAGGTTATTGCGACGAGTCCAGATATTATCATAGGCCCTGAGCCTCCGATTCCATTACCACCACCGACGACTTCTATTTCAACGTGAGTTATATTGCTCTGCTTAACAGAGTAGCTCTCATACAATTCCTTAGGCAAGGCCCTCTGGCCACGACCCCTTCAGGTTCATCCACGTCGAAATTTACGACCCCGGCTTCCACCTCTTTACCCAGCCCATCTCCGGTGGAATCGTACGTCTAACCTTTTTTTCCAGGCGCGACCCTGCTGATACTTTCCAAAGAACGACAAGCCCACCTTCAACTTCGTGTGTATTCAGGCAGTACAACTCCTGTCATACTCTGATCGTTTTAACCGCTGAATAGTGCTTCCACATCCACCCCACCTGTAGGTGGCTCTTCAAAACCCGCTTCCAAAGCTGCCGTTATAGTCGGTGGGGTCATCGGAGGCCTCGCCGTCCTCCTGCTACTGATACTCCTCGTGGTCTTCCTCAAGCGCCGACGCGAGAACATCCGAACTCAGCGGCGCCTAACCTTCCACCGTGACATGATGGTGCAACACCGGCCCCCGCCTATTAGCGACCTCGAAAGCGGCGCTGCCCGCAGCCCCGTCCTTCCCCCGCTCGGCTTCCAACAGCCCATCACCGTTCCAACCCCTCGTGGGCCTACCAGGGCGCAGTTCCCCGCCTCAGCCACCACGATGCCCGTCCCAGAGCCTGCGCCGACACCCCGGCAGATGCGGCTTGGTGACCGTATAGAGCAGCTGGAGAAGCAGATGGCAGGGCTTAGGCGGCAGAATCGTGGGCAGGGCGGGTTAGTGAAGGTGCTCGAGGATATGCGGATGCAGGTGGAGTGGTTACAGAGACACTGGAACTCACCGTGGGCTCTTGGTGAGACGGACGTGGCCCCGCCGCAGCTTCATCTGTACATAGCCGCTGCAGATCGTGCATAGCTCCTTTTCGCTAAGCTAATGCGCGCGGTGGTTGGATGTTCCTCGAAGGGTGATGTAGGCGATTTATTCCTGGTTCAAAGTCGCATGTACGGTGTCATAGTACGTTCCAGACAATCGAACCTTTTCACCTCCGTATTTGCTGTCCACCCCTGCTGCTCCTTTCGTATTCGAAGGTGCGATTGGTCAGTCTCTACACGGTACTCCCACCTTTCGGCCGATACATTCTACGGACCCCACCTCGGGGCCCGTGCACGGTGCGTCGCTGCGGCCGTCGTGAGAGGGCGGTGACAAGACGGAGGAAGGGGAGAAGGAGAAGCTTGCGGCGGGCGAGCGGGGCAAAGCGGGGAAAGGCGCATGCGCGGGGCCCGTCAGTGATGCTGGGAACTAGGGGTGGGAATTTTCCCACCACCAACTTTTGGCCATCCATTTACCAAAATAAGTACTACCATTTGCTAGCCTATAAAGAATGCAGGATGGCTAGTAATTTAGTCCTGCACGCCGTGCGTATTCATAAATATGTCCCCTTCTCTCGACAATGTTTCTGCGAAATTCGAAGAAGCGGAGACGAATTTGCATGGCACGCATGGTCTGGCCCTCAAGGACGAGGATGCTCCTCTCGGCGTCAAGACAGTTGAAGCGAGTCACAAAGTGTACGGCAAGTACTCGCGGTGGGCCCTTTTTATCAGGTAAGCGTAGACTGTCGTTGTCGCGTATCAACTCGTGTGACTATCTGTTCTGCAGCTTAGGGCTAGCAGCCTACACTTACTCGCTGGACAGCACAACGACGCACACATACCTTAGCTATGCCGCATCTGAGTTCAACGACCATAGTCTTATCAGCCCCATTCAGGTTGCGCAGTCAATCATCAGTCAGTCCTAGTATTTCTCTCAGACCACCTCTGTTCGATCTTAACGCGCATTTCCATAGCCGCTGTCGGTAAACCCACCATCGCAAAGGTTGCGGACGTAAGTTCGCGTGGTACCGCGTACACTTTCGTTGGTTAGTTGCGTGTCCATTTATTTTCCCTGCCCTTGGCATTGAATTTATGAACAGTGGTCTTTTGCGTCGTTGGTACGTGCTCAGACGACACGCTCGAGTACGTTTGAACTCTGATTCAGGATACATTGTCGTTGCGTCTGCGAAGAACATTCAAATGGTAGCGGGTGGTATCATCCTTTACGCTTTGTAAGTCCACCTCTCATATTTTTTCCCGACATCGCTAAATTCTAATTGCCTGCTGTCTCCATACCCAGTGGTAACACGTATGTCATCCAACCGTTACAAGATATCAATCTACATCTATATTAGCGGGCTTCAGCTACTAACTCAGATCATTATCGCGGATATCACTCCTCTCAAATGGAGAGGTCTCGCTACCTCGCTGATATTGATGCCGTTCGTTATCAACGTCTTCGTCGGCGCCAACATATCTGCTGCAGTTGTCACCAGTGTCGGTTGGCGATGGGGATGTGCGTTTTCACCCTGTTAATGTTCCCCACCTTCTCACTTGTTTCTGCAGACGGCATGTTCGCTATCCTAATTCCAATCTCCTTACTCCCGCTCATTGTTACTTTAATGTGGGCCGAGAACAAGGTGCGAAAGCTCGGCATCGTGAAGGCCGGTACGAGAAACGAGACTGCGGTTCCCAAGAAGCCTTTCTTCCAGCGACTGCTGCACATCGTGAATCAGATCGATGTGCCCGGACTCCTTCTCATCGGAGCCTCTGTAGCCCTTATCTTATTACCTCTTACTCTCTCGATGTCCGCTAAGAACGGATGGAACAACGGTACGTCCCTCATAACCTCGGTCCATCGATAATCACTTACTGTCACCCCATCAGCATGGATAATCTCGATGCTCGTCGTTGGCTGCGTTTTGATCCCGGTGTTCGTTCTGTATGAATTCAAGTTTGCCCAGTACCCCGTCATTGCACGTCGCTTCGTCTATAATCGAAGCGTCGTTGTTGCTTGTATGATTGGCGCCTTAGACTTCGTAAGTCTCATCTCAATTGCTTAGACTTTTTCGTGAATGAACCACATTAGGCCTCGTTCTACCTTGCATTTACTTACCTGTATTCTTTCATTGTTGTGGTCAAGCCATGGTGAGTGTCTTGATCTTATCTATACCTCGTGACCGATAGTTTCAGGTCTCTCATTAACGCTGCGTACCTCACATTGACACAGACGGTTGCGTTGTCGGTCTTCGGTATCATCGCAGGCGTGGGCATGCGGTTCCTCCGCCGTTACAAAGTACACCAAACACACACCTTCATACATGTATTTCTAACAACCTCAAGCAGTCGCTTCTTATTGTCGGTCTTGGAATCAGACTCATGTATACTCATTCACTTCTAACACTCGTAACACTCAGTTGATAGCATCTTTGCAGTGGTATCGGACTGATGATCCATTCCCGTGCCGCCGATGGCTCCGATGCCGAACTTGTCTGGACACAGCTGCTACAGGGTATTGGGGGCGGCTTCGCCGCTGTTGCTTCCCTAGTTGGTGCTCAGGCTTCGGTCTCTCATGCTGATGTCGCGATGGTGATAGCCATCGTCGTTCTTTTCATTGAAATCGGTGCAGCCATCGGTAGCGCTATCGGTACATCTGCAGTCTACATTGTGCTTCAATTCGATGCTGATTCCTTGTCGCATAGCCGGTGCTATTTGGACTAATCTAATGCCTGGAAGGCTAGCCAAACATCTTCCTTTCGCCTCTGAGGAAGAGCGGTCAGCGCTGTTTGGCTCGATTGTCAAGGCGGAGGCCTACGAGCGTGGCACACCCATTCGCGAGGGTGTCATCAAAGGTTCGCATCTCGTGTATTTCTTCTCTCGGTTTTGATCCTATGCTCAAGTCGCTGTTGGTGTAGCGTATGACGACGTGATGAAGATTATGGCCATCGCAGCCACCGTCATCGCGGTGTTTTCCTTCTTCCTTGCTTTTCTCATGCCCAATTGGTATCTGGGAGATAACCAAAATGCGGTAGAGAACATTGACCTCAAGGACGAGCGTTTGGAGGGCTCCGCAGGTGGACTGGCTGAAGGCACACTTGGACTCGCCGTGAACTCTCAGTGAGAAGGACCTGCCTCCGCCGCAGTTTCGTCTACACGTAGCCGCTGCAAATAGTGTCTAGCTCTTGTCGCTGAGCTGACGCGTGCGGTGGTTGGATGTTTCTGGAAGGGTGATATAGGCGATTCATTCCTGATTTCAAGTCGCGTGTACAGTGTCATAGTACGTTCCGGACAATCAAACCTTTCACCTCATGTTCTATACACCCCTGCTCTGCTCCTTTTGCAACTAAAAATACGATTGGTCGGTCCTTTCTACGGTACTCTTACCTTTGAATGACCACCCGATAACTGTATGTATCTACGATTTACCGTCTGAAAATTCCCTGCATTACTCCCATTATCTGTCTGCGCGTCGACCCATCAGGAGCGAGAGCCTGAGAGCGACAGGAGTCGGACAGCATTTATGAGAACGGCAAAAGCAGTAGTGAATTACTAGTGATATTAAATATACTTGCCCCGCCTTCGATGGTGGCATGTGGACGATGTCTTAAGGGAGGGAAAATGTGGAGGATAATTGATGAGCACGAGACAAAGTGGATGAGGAGAATTATTTGTGCTTGCTTGGATGTGCGTCTCGGCCCGCCAGCCTCCATAATCTTCCGCCATCGGCCGCGTCACGGTCCGGCTGCTGATTACAACCAAATATGACTTTCCTGAGCCTCTCCCCAGCCAAGTCCACTGTTGGCGAATTCCTACAAGCACCACATATCGATCAACCGGTTTACTTATTTTCGCACGAGCTATGAGGTTAACCATCCTGCGTCTTTCGACTATCCTGATTTCTGGATCACTCTACGCCTAGAGTCCAACGCTTGTCGATCAAATTTTACGGCGTCGCAAGCAATTTCTCCTATAAATACTCCAGGACTGTCAATATTGCTCGGTAGGCCTTATATGACAGAACATTCCATGTTGCAAATTCCCTAAACACCACGCAGATATTATTTCCCCTCGCGGCACCGACCCCAGACTGGACATGAAGGTGTGCTACTCGTGTCCTGGTGCACCCTACGACCGCTAATTAAGCGACAAAAGGTTTCCTTAAACCATAGCACATTATCATCTGTCTCGTACATTTAGCGGCACGGACCCTTTCCAATGATTTTGAAGACTCACTTTATTTGTAGTTGACCAGAAGTGAGGCTTACGCAGCGAGTGACACAATCGCGCCATCGCATTCGCAGCAAGTACAAATCGGACCTACTCAAGCCCTATAACTACTCAGGAGCTATGCCTTGTCATGCTGGATGGGTCAAAAGTACGTTGCGCTCAGGTGTAGGCCTTCTGCTCGTCCGACAGCTCTAATTCCTTACAGCATCTCGCATGAGTCCAAGCAGCAAATCCTGCAGGGGGTCATTACACCTTAAATCCCGCGTGAGCCTCTATTTCCACACTGTTATATCTTTCCCACACCTGATTTTCGTACTATTACAGGCGGTGTGTGACTCGGCCACTACGTGATATCGCCCACTGTCCTACACCTACAGGACTCTGTGTTCATCAAAGAGGCATTTGAGCGTCTCCTGCTCGACTACGACCCCGCTCCTCTGCAATGGGTATCCATGTGCGTCTCTGACACCCAGACGAGATCTACATGGGAAACCCCGAGTCCACCAAACTCATCGGCCTTGATGGGTACACGATGTAAGACGTACGTCCGCTTCCTCTCCATGCAACTGACCTGACCTTTCCCTCGCAGCGCCTCCTGTGAGTATATAAGCTGATGGCAGAGAACCTTGCCGTTTACTGTCGGTACTCGAGGCCCGCGCCGTTTTGTACATATCTCGTTACGCGTCCAGCGACTGTCCCCGCATCTCGATGTGAGTATGGAGTAGCCGTCTCACATCTAGCAACGCGAAATGATTGTAAAACAAGGCGGCGAAATGGCCAGTAAGCTTTATATACGGAATGCTCGAATCGAGGACAGATTGTGCCATCATACATTACATTTGAATTGTGGAAAACATCGAAGGTAAAAAGGTATCCCGGATGCGCTAGTTTATACATTCTCAGCTTCACCGAACCCGATACGTTTATTAGGTCACCTCTTCTCGATGAGTACTACTGCTTTACCGGGTTCACGCTCTTCTTGAGCCGTGCCAACCAAAGTGGATCATATTTGCGGGGTATATGCTCATCAGCGACCGCCGCAGGAGTGGTGTAGAGATCCAATCACGGGGGCGGAAGTGAGATATTCTGGACTAGAGTTCGCATCAACCCAGGGGTGTGAGAGAGTATCTCTTCTAGGATTGCTGAGTTCCCTCCAAAGCGCCAATCATATCTGACGTGCATCTCCTGCATCGATACCTGGCGCGCCGTCAAAATGGAGTGAGTAAATTTGGGCGTTTTTGAGCCAGCAGCAGTTACATCTTGCGAGTCAACAGTGATCAGGAATGCGTAGTTCTCTAAGGTCCAGGGTATGTCGATGAGCTGAACACTTCAGAATGACAAGACATACTTACGCAATCTCTCTCGGTCTAACTGGGAATGGATACCCAAAGCGTGCGTGGCGGCATGGAAAAACTGCTGGGAGTGGTCCCCACACCATCGAGCAAACGAAGCTTGCTTCTTCTCTACCCCATGCACCTTGGCATTATTGCGTACGGCAACATTAGCCTTACATGCTCCCTTGTGCTTTGGCCAATGAGCTGTCTGACAATCTCTCCCCTTGTATCGATGAGTGATAAGATCCTTAATCCGATGAATAACGTACGCAATATCGGATCAACTTGCAGCTCACACAAGTTTTCAGGGTGTGATTAAGAGGCATGCAGCTACCACATGCTGGCGGGGGATGAGATGATATGATATCTTTCGATGGCTCCGATTGCGGGTGGATGTGTTTGTGGCAACGTTCGCAAATCTCACCGGGCCTGACTGGCATGTTGGATCAGTGAAGCAGGCAGCAGAGTTGCAGGGTTTATCGTGTAGGTCTATTATCAATTGCGTGCTACACCAAACACGGACCCACATATTCCTTGTCGGGACCGCGGGCCGTCACTATCAAGCTCGGACACCCAGCCAGCTCGACGCCGGTCCGGGGTCTGGAGCACCCAGCCTCGGACATGCGAAAACTGCTCATCAGCATACTCCAACTCCATATCGTCGGATTCTGCCACTGTCTTCTGTCTCTCAGGAAGCACCGTTATGAGCAGCTTGATTCCTGTATACAGCGGCTCGTACATGAGAAACACTCGACGTCTGGTGGCGTAGAGTTACAGTCTGGTAGTGAAACAAAGGAGTTGAAGCTGGACACGGACCTTGATCACATCGACAAACGAAGGAACACCCTCATATTTAACTTTGCACCACGGTTGAAGTATGCGTTTCTTGATCGTGTGTGCTGAGATATCCCAGCGCGCTGCACATAAAGGTGTTCACCCTCACAGACGCCGCTTCTAGAGCTGAAGGAGAGCGCTTCAGCCCCAAACCGACATGAATAAAAATTGAGGGTAACAACGTACCTCAAGGGGGAAGCGCTCGTCGTGTTTAATTTCGCACGACGACAAAACCTCGCATTTTCCTGATCATGAAGGATCTGAATCTTCAGGACTACGATATAGCTAGGCCGGGATCCAGATGTGTTCGGGGGTTAAGAATAGAGGAACGAACCTCGGTGGGGAAACGAACAATTAGGAAGCGACCTACTAGAGGTACGGCACTGCTATTGGAAGACTCTCAGTGGCCGTAGAGTAAGCGGAAGTGCTGAGTTCCTGCAGCCGGTAGAGTTCTGAAAAGGAATTACGAAGAAATTTGTTGCTGGTTACGCACCTTACCGTTCTCGACGACGAGAAAGAGCCCTTAAGAGTTGGAATGTGCGCCCCTTGAGGCTGTTCGTTCCTCGTGTTCCTGATCTGGCGACTGAGAATAATCAGGGGAGCTGGAGATGGAACTGTCCAATGTCACACAGTCCTCCTGCTGAAGGTACATGAGGCACTTTAGCATAGTTCTACGGAAGGGGGGTGGGGACTCACCTCGAGCGGGAAGCGATATCATGTGGTCCGGTGATATGCGCACCACAACAATACTGATCGTCTTCCCGATTGTTACGAATCTAGATATTCGGAGGGGACGCCCTTGGTTTGAAATCTCTGTGCAACGAATGAGGTGCTGATATGACGACGTGAGCATGAATGGCTTACCCGTGGCTTCCATGGACAATGCTTCCATAGACAGAAAACGACCCGCGCACGTCATATGATGAGTGCGGAGGACGAAGCGCCCGGTGAACGTGCGCAGCAGTTATGAGAACCGATAAAGGCAGAAATACGGACGGAGGGGCTGCCAGCAGTGAACAAGGAGGACTGTGGTTGTACTGTCAAAACTGTACTGTGGTAAGCAGAAAAGAGCGGCGCGAGACTGTCGTATGCTGTAACTCTGTGATTCTGTGAACTCCTTCCGCAGAGCTACGGGCTTATTCCATCAGGTTCTAGAGCCTTGCAAGTGAAATATCCTGTCTTGCGGAGGCACGCTCTCCTACGACCCCATGAGAATAGTTATATGAGTCAAACGAAGGGATACATACAAAGACGATCTAACAGCGATGGCAGTGGTAATAGTCTTATACTTGCCCCGCCCTCGAGGGTGATATGTGGACGATGTCAAATTGATAGTGCCAGGGGAAATGTGGAGGATAATCAATGAGAATGAGTCAAAGGTTGAGTAGTTCATGCTGAAGAATGGACAGAAGCGAGCCATAGTTTTGCCTTCGACGTAACTTAGCGTGTTGGGAGTCTGGTCATCGTGGTTGATGTTGAAGAGAACTATTTGTGCTTGCTTGGATGTGCCTCTCGGCCCGCGAGCCTCCGTCGACGCAGCTGCTGATTACTAACGTGTAAGTATTCCTCCCTCAACATTTTTACGAATTGCACGAGAACGAGATACATACTAAGAGCACCCAACAGCGGCGGCAGTTGTGATGATATTGATATTATACTTGCCCCCGAGGTGGACGATTCAAATCAATAGAGCCAAATGATGATGAGCATGACTGGAGGATCGAGATAGTTTATGATAAAGCTAAGGAAGGGAGCCATAGTTGGCCTGTAACGCGTGATGGGGTCGGGTCATCGTGGTCAATGGCGAGGAGAGCTATTTGTGCTCATTTGGATCAGTGTACCTTTGCTTTGACATCACGCGTTTATCACGTGCGCGTCTTGCCTGTTCTGTTTCAACTTTCCGCCATCGACGGTAGCTTATCATGGAGTCGCTTCACTCGGAACGGTTACTACGGATTACCAAATTCAAGTATGTGCTAATAATCCTACTTTCCAACGACTTGATTTGCTAGAGTCGATGTCTTCGGTAAACAAAGTGACCACCTGCAACGCAAAGCCCGTTGGACAGGAGACCTCATCATAGACACAATCGCACATGGATGACGCAAACGTCTTTGCTGCAGCAACCAAAAGTGGATGAGATTTTGGTTCCTTATGGACGTGGCTTCCACCTTGTTGCAAATGGAGGAAGGCAGTGACGTCCCAGTGAAGTCGTCGGGAACGCGTGTTATCTTCGTACCATGATCGCAGCAGATCAACAAGTGGAACAGCAGGGGAAATGGGAGGGTAGCCATCGTCTCCGTCTCTCCAAACTTGAATGTACACCGCTATGGCATTAAGGTGACGCATTGTCAATCCCGGGCTAGAAATATCTCCAGCGCCATTTCGTAAAACCTCGAATAGCTTGATTTGGTCACTATGACGGGACAATGTCGATGCACAGCTCCTCCAACAAGACGCAGGTGGAAAGGAATTGTATCAAGTGGTCGAAGGGCACGCGCGCTCATATCAGAGTTAATTTTCGCAAAGAGCTGTTCGGTATTTGTTGGATTCTGGTGTCGAATGACTCCCACCATTGAAAGCGCTCCTCGGTGATGCAAAGATCTTGTAAGAAAGGGAGCAGGAGATTATCGATGCGTAAAGGGCTCATGTGGCTCCGAAATCGTAGGTCGAGGGCATAAAGATTGACATATGTGATTGGGGTGGTATGGGGTGTAAAACTGGCTCCGGCGCTGGAAAGATCAAGTGTGAACGTCCCGTGGTGGAGATTGACACACTGGCAGAATATCGAATACCACAAAGTGAGATGGAGATCTGAATCAATACGGAGGTGAGTGAGCTGGTTCCATGGGAAGGCAAACACGTCTTGTCAATCTAGCCGCATCAGTTCAAAATCGATGGAAGCTTTACGAAGGCGTGGCGCTGAGCTAAAAAACTGGGTTGCGTCGTCAGGGTCCCATAACTCGTGAGAAATGAGAACGAGATCCTCCAACAGAGGAAGATTGCTGGGAGGAAGGGAAAGCAGTGGCGCAAGCTCGAGAGGCCTTAGACCAATGAGACAAAGGTAGGACAGCTTGTGGGTGAGTGGTACAATCCCGAAGACGAACGCGGCTGTAAGGCCGTAATTGATGTCATAATCCCGATACCAGCGATGGTTGTAGCGGATGTGAGTCGATCGCATGTTTGGTCCACCGAGCTGGAAGCTCTTGTACTACGTCTTGTCGACAGGGGAACTCGTCGTTTATCCGAATCAACAAGGTGTCCCAAAGGTTGGCCGAACCCAGAGATGCATTTCTCTACGAATGGCAGACTGGAGAAATAGCGACCATTATAGGTGGCGATGGCGGTGAGAAGTGATCGTGTTTCTGATACGAGAAGATTTGAGAGAGGAGCTCAGAGAGCAGTAGACGGATGGGCGAACTGAATGATCTAAAGGTCGTCTTCTGTTCCTTCCTTTGTGCTTTTTGTTTTCGCGCCCAGTAGAGTTGGGAGAGCATCTCATTGATCTTGAGCTGGATGGAGGGGATCTTGTGATCACTTTCTACAATGTCGTTGTCTAACTGACAGATCGCCGTCTTAAGAATCTCGTAATCACGGCCTGACGGTCGAACATTGTTGCGTCTATAAGCATCGATAGTGTCCATCGTTTGACTGATCTTGAAGGCCTAGAACCACGCCAATGAGATAGTCCGAGATCACAAGGAGATCGGATGCGTACCACATCCTCTGCGCCAGGTACCAAATTGTCTTGTTTTGATTTAAGTTCAGCTATTGCGGCCTCGGGGATGATGTGTACGCGAAAGAGCGTTTCGAGCTGTGATGCCGCAAGCTCTTCGCAGCTTGTGCCTGGAGTGGCAGTCATTGGTGATAGTAGCATTTCCAGGGCGAGAGATTACGGAAATCGACTCCACTGAGGTCTGACGCAATATATCAGCCAAATTCAAATTAGAACGTACGTTGGAAGGATGTAAGACTCACAATGATGACTAAAGTACTAAGGGCTCATGAGAGCAAAAGTACATGACGCGAGGCATTACTGCTGTTGGGATTCGAACCCATATTTTAGAAATGTGAACTCCACCTTCCACTTGTGCCATAGCAGCTTGTGAAACCCGATGCCGGTAATATTGTATCCGTGTCGGCTCCATCTCCTGTCACCGTTGTTCGTGGCAAGCAGTAAGGAGTGTTAGGAAAGCATTATGGTCTAAGATGCGTC
This sequence comes from Lyophyllum semitale, assembly GCA_018851285.1. Lineage (NCBI taxonomy): Eukaryota > Fungi > Basidiomycota > Agaricomycetes > Agaricales > Lyophyllaceae > Lyophyllum > Lyophyllum semitale. The sequence continues at coordinate 4,108 of JABCKH010000402.1, read as the reverse complement.
ACCCATAGGACGTGATCAAGGACAACATACAACGTTCGCGTCAGAGCTTGGAGATTGCACTTTCTAACGTTAGGGAAGGTGAATACACAACGAAAAAAGATCTTAAAAATGTATCATTTCTGTCTGCGCGCAAAAGGGGAATAATGCAACAGATAGGGATCATGGACCCGCGCCTCATCTTCATCACCGACCTTCACTCTTTCCGTAAATTCCAAATATACGAAGGCTGCTCGGGGCATAACTTGGGACTGCCTGGCAAAGAACGGGCAGCTCGGGCGAGTCCTGTATACGGAACCGTACTTCGAGTCGCGGATGCTGAGCTTGCACATGCCGACCATTGTGAGAGCGGAAGAGCGGTAGATGTCCGCCCAGAGGAAGACAACGATCACTTGGAAGCCCCAGTAATGTGTTAATCCACGAGCATCACGGAAGTCAAGTAAAGAACATACGAAAATTATTTGAAGAGTTGAACGTCTAGCGGCGGCTAGAGTACGGGAAAGGTTTCAGTACGAAATTATGGGAAGAATTGACGCCGGATACGCACCTTGATCATATTGATAATGGAGGAATGCCCACGCATTCAAATTTGCATCTCCACTGAGCTAAGTACGATCGTGGGAGCTGAGGAACTGCGGATAAGTGTTCGACTTCACGTAGGACGCTGCTAGAGCTAAGGAAGGTACTTGAGCAAAGCTGATAGGAAAGATTGACGGTAAAAATATACCACGAGCACCTCAAGCGGTAAACGAACCCCCTCAATTACGTTTTCGCATCACGACTCAACCAATTGTTGGGGATCGAAACCTTCTTGACTGTAGTGCATGGCTACTTGGTGGTGCCTCAGGCCCTGAACCACATGCGATCGGCGTCCTAGATAGTGGAAATCGACGGTGGGATCAATGATTTGAAGGAACCGATGGTAGGCGCGGCGTTGTTGGGTATCACACATCTCCAGGCTTCCAAGGTGGCCGAGTAAGGAATGTCGAGCAATTCTTAGAGTTCTGAGTGGAATCTCAGTAAATATTTCAGGTAAATTCGAATATACGCACCCTACATATCGACATGAGAGCTGCAGCTCCTCTCCTGTTCTTGACCATGCCAATTAGGATATTCCGGGGGTGCTGTGGACATATTCAAGGCTTAAGAACACCATGAAGCGAGCTATACGTAGCATAGATGGCAGATGGAGAGCCTGGTCATCGTGGTTGGGATTGAGGAGACCTTATTTGTCATCGTTTTGGTCAAGCCGAAAAAGGCTTAGGCACCGGCTTACGCGTCGCCTCACCCAACTCCACGGAAATTCTCAGAAAGTTGAAACAACTGAGTCGGTAAAAACGTCGATTCGAACAGAACACCCTGTCACTGTCATACCCAACCTTCGAATACTTTTTCTTGACTTTTTCGCCCTTGGTTTTCTGGGTGAAAAAAAGCGGCCTGCGGCACCTCCACTTTGAGAGCGATTTTCCGTAGCCTTTTAAGTACAAATGACAATAATATATTGTAATCTGGCTATTGTAGCCCAAACAATCACGAGAATTATCTCTTGCACCCAGCCAAGCCAAAAAAATTCCTGGCCAACCGAATAGTTCGATCGTTGTGTCACGGTCACCTGAGCTCCACCAACACACGAACACTGAACAGTTTTAGTAACTTAGTCCTGCACGCCGTGCGTATGTCCCCTTCGCTCGACAATGTTTCCGCGAAATTCGAAGAAACGGAGACGAATTTACATAGCACGCATGGTCTGGCTCTCAAGGACGACTCGGAGGACAATGATGCTCCTCTTGGCGTCAAGACCATTGAGGCGAGTCACAAAGTGTACGGCAAGTACTCGAAGTGGGCCCTTTTTATCAGGTAAGCGCCGACTCTCGTTGTCGCGTATGAACTCGTCGCGCAACTATCCATTCTGCAGCTTAGGGCTAGCAGCCTACATTTACTCGCTGGACAGCACAACGACATACACATACCTCAGCTATACCGCATCTGAGTTCGACGACCATAGTCTTATCAGCCCCATTCAGGTTGCGCAGTCAATCGTCAGTCAGTCCTAGTATTTCTCTCAGACCACCCCCGTTCGATCTTAACGCGCATTTCCGCAGTCGCTGTCGGCAAACCTACCATCGCCAAGGTTGCCGACGTAAGTTCGCGCGGTACCGCGTACATTTTCGTCGGTTAGTTGCGTGTCCATTTATTTTCCCTTTCCTTGGCATTGAATTCATGGACAGTGGTCTTTTACGTCGTTGGTACGTGCTCAGACGACACGCTCGAGTACGTTTTAACTCTGATTCAGGATACATTGTCGTTGCGTCTGCGAAGAGCATTCAAATGGTAGCGGGTGGTATCATCCTCTACGCTTTGTAAGTCCACCTCCCATATTTTTCCCGACATCGCTAATTTCCTGCTGTCTCCATACCCAGTGGTAACACGTATGTCCATCCAACCGTTACAAGATATCAACCTACATCTAACACCCATATTAGCGGGCTTCAGCTACTAACTCAGATCATCATCGCGGATGTCACTCCTCTCAAATGGAGAGGTCTCGCCACCTCGCTGACATTGATGCCGTTCGTCATCAACGTCTTCGTCGGCGCTAACATATCTGCTGCTGTTGTCACTAGTGTCGGTTGGCGATGGGGATGTGCGTTTTTACCCTGTTAATGTTCCGTACCTTCTCACCTGTTACTACAGACGGCATGTTCGCTATCCTGGTCCCAGTCACCTTGCTCCCGCTCATTGTCACCCTCCTCTGGGCCGAGAACAAGGTGCGGAAGCTTGGCATTGTGATGGCTGGTACGAGAAGCGAGACAGCGGTTCCCAAGAAGCCTTTCTTCCAGCGACTGCTGCACTCTGTGAATCAGATCGATGTGCCCGGACTCCTCCTCCTCGGAGCCTCTGTCGCCCTTATCTTATTACCTCTTACTCTCTCGAAGTCCGCCAAGAATGGATGGAACAGCGGTACGTCCCTCACAGCCTCGATCCATCGATAATCACTTACTCTCACACCCTATCAGCATCAATGATCGTGATGCTCGTCGTTGGCTGCGTTTTGATCCCGGTGTTCGTTCTGTATGAATTCAAGTTTGCCCAGTACCCCGTCGTTGCTCGTCGCTTCGTCTATAATCGAAGCGTCGTTGGTGCTTGTGTGGTCTGCGTTTTAGACTTCGTAAGATTCATCTCAATTGCTTCGACCTTTTGTGAATGAACCATATCATTAGGCCTCGGTCTTCCTTACATTTACTTACCTGTATTCTTTCATCGTTGTGGTCAAACCATGGTCAGTCTGTCTTGATCTTATCCATGCCTCTTGTGACCGACTGTTTGCAGGTCTCTCACTAACGCTATGTACGTCACATCGACACAGACGGTTGCGTTGTCTGTCTTTGGTATCATCGCAGGCGTGGGCATGCGGTTCCTCCGCCGTTACAAAGTACACCAAACACACACCTTCATGCATGTATTTCTGACAACCTCAAGCAGTCGCTTCTTATTGTCGGTCTTGGAATCAGACTCATGTATACTCATTCACTTCTAACGCTCGTAACACTCAGTTGATAGCGCTTTTACAGTGGTATCGGACTTATGATCCATTCTCGAGGCGCGGATGGCTCCGATGCCGAACTTGTCTGGACACAGCTGCTACAGGGTATTGGGGGCGGCTTCGCCGGTGTTTCTGCCCTAGTCGGTGCTCAGGCTTCGGTCTCTCATGCTGATGTCGCGATGGTGACTGCCATATTCGTTCTGTTCCTTGAAATCGGTGCAGCCATCGGTAGCGCTATCGGTACATCTGCAGTCTACATTGTGCTTCATTTCGATACTGATTCCTTGTTGCATAGCCGGTGCTATTTGGACTAATCTGATGCCTGGAAGGCTAGCCAAATATCTTCCTTTCGTCTCTGAGGAAGAGCGGTCAGCGCTATTTGGCTCGATCGTCGAGGCGGCGGCCGACGAGCGTGGCACACCCATTCGCGAGGGTGTCATCAAAGGTTCGCATCTCTTGTATTTCTTCTCTTGATTTTGATCCTTTGCTGAAGTCGCTGTTGGTGTAGCGTATGACGACGTGATGAAGATTATGGCCATCGCAGCCACCGTCCTCGCGGTGTTCTCT
>JABCKH010000401.1:0-16753 GCA_018851285.1 Lyophyllum semitale | reverse complement strand
AACTGACTACCGGTATGTTACACCGTCATATTATTCTACAATAAGTATGTAAAATGTAGTGCGGTGGTGTAGTGTGATGCCGGGTGTAATGATGTGTATAGATCAGTATGGCCATGTTGCTCGCAGGTATGTAACCGGCAAAATACCGTGATGCAATACCCGTGAAGTGCCGCCAATCCCAGAGAGGGATTCCCGCGATACACATTTTGTTCTCACACCCACCAAAGGATCCTGCCATACCTGTAGTGCGTCCTTTGGTGTCCCAGGGGCTCCTGTGGATCAGTCACTTACAATACACTGTACAACCCCTTTGGTACGTGGGACACAGTACAGAGTAGTGTTGGTATGTGGTTGCCGAGGCTGAGGAAGAGAAATTAGTTACTCCCTTCGATAATAAAGAGGAAGACTTACAACAGAACCCGATGGATGAGGCTATGCAAATGCTGGTGCGAACGACTGTTGCTCGCCGGAACCAAGTATTGGGAGGTGGTGGTAGCGTCGACATTGATCATTGTAACACCCCCAGACACCTGGCGGTCAGGAGCAAAGGCGGCTTGAATAATGTCTGGGCTCGGCGTCGATAGACACATATTGTTGGATGGGGCCGGAAGCCATGGGGGAATGCGTTGCATGTGAAGGGTTTCTGGGGTGATTTCACAGAGAAACTCTGTAAGCTCGGCGGTGGTCCTTCTCAGCATCGCGATGTGCTGTGAAAGCCGTTCACGGAAGACCGATGACCTGGGTGCGATGGCGGGTGGTTGCGGAGGTGGGAATGGTGCTGGGTAGGGCCTCGTACTGTGGCTAGGCAGATACCTGCCACGGGAACTGTTGAAGCCCGAAGGAGCCGCGCTTGACGAACCAACGCCTGACACCTGCGGGAAACCGAAGCCTGACACTGGCAGGGAACCAAAGCCCGCAGGAGAGCCAAAGGACGACGATACCTGAGGGGGACCAGATGCCGGCGCAGGGCCCTCAGTGAAGTACCGATTGACATTAGCAACACGGTCGCCAATGGATCCACGGGATGCCCAATGGTCTTGAATTTCTTGCTGCTCGTGGGGGGGTAGCGTGCCCATCCTGTATTGGGAGAACCGGGTGGGGAGGAACGTGGAATGGTTGAGATCCTGTGGATTGTCGGGGCCAGGCACACTTAGTGCGCTGGCGCGATTGCGGGAACGAGCCGCGGTATCAGGATTGTTGTTTCGAACGCCCGGAGGAGCAACAGAAAAATCTAATTCGCATAAATATCGCATAATGTACGTAGAACTTGTTCTCACTTTGGCCGTTGGCAGTCACGCCAGTAACAGCAGAACCGCCACCAGACATCGCGTCTGCAAGCGAATATTTTGTATAAGTATCTTCAAGTTGTAGGTGTAAATACAATTTGTGCTCACGTTGTCTATTGTTGGAACCACCGCCAGTGCCCTGAACGTCTGCATTGACCATAACTATGATTGGCAAGCATAAGTGCGGCACATAAAACCACACTGTGTTACTCACACATTCCCTGGGTTGGGGGTTCGTTGAAGCTTGCGTGATTTGGGTCGCTGCGACCAGACTGGGGGTTTGAAAGACGAAACCGGTCTGCGCGCACAAAGAACCACGCATATATTAATGGTGTGCATGGTCTAAAAAAACGTAGAACTGCGTACGAATGTCGATCAGAGGCGCCGTGGTGGTGCGGCGACGCGTCGAACTTTGTACAACAGGCTGGGCAGGCACGTTTTCCGGGGCCGCGGTCGGGTTCTGGCTGGGGTGCAGCGGCGGCGGATTATTGTTGTGGTCGCGGTCATCCAAGTCCATGTTATCCGACTCACTCATGGTGCCGGGAGATGTGAGGGGGGGGGGGTAAACTGGTACCAGTTTGCAGACTTCTTCCGAGTCAGTGGCAGTTATAAGTCTTCTCGCTTGAAGAAATTAGCTGGTAAATTCAACGATGCCTAGAACACAGTGTCAACTTGTGCCGATCACATGAATTGTCACATCCAAAATAAGTAGATTCTGTCACCGTGCATGGGCCATATATGTCGAAAAATCATTTGACGATGTGAGTGCTGTTCTACTGCGGTAGTGGACGCGAATTCGTTACCTGATGCCGAGCCCCAGTAACTTGGCCCATGCCTGGTGCTTGGGAAAAGAAGTCTCGCAGGGTTGAGCACCTGCAAGTATTCAATGGCGTTCTTCAAGATGATTGTGTTTCAGAAGTACTAGTATCTGCCAATCAGCGTGCAGGATGTGCGTTTTGGAGCGATCTTGGTAGTCCGTTCGGCTGTCTGAGATCCCAGTAAATTCTATCCATTTCGGCACATTTCACGCAAAACTATGTCAATGGCCTGGCTGAAGCTAAAGGCTTGAAAAGCAGTCATGGAGTAAGCTCGATTCAAGGCTCGCACTGACCTTCAAGTTGAACCGCCGGTGCTGTCCTTACTCGTCGGTGGAAGTTAGTGCAGGGTGGAGCGGAGTATCAATCAAAGTTACCATAGGAGGACGATGCACGCGCCTCCAAATCGCGGACGAAAATAACATGCCCAGCATAGTTATTCCAGGCACACATGTAGCAGGATGGAAGCAACGACTGCTTATTGTGGACTGACAGTCTAGATGGCTATCAACATCGTGGCGCTCGTTTTGCCTACTTTGGGATTCACTGCAGTATGTCATGCATGACCACGAGTTCAGGTTGCTATTCTGGTGCTATACAGCCCAGTGGGTTGTCCAGGTCTCATGAACATCAATGTTGTCCAGTGTGTATCGCCGCATTGAGAATATCCAATTTAGATCTTCTTCCACACCTCTTCTGTCTTCCGATCTTATGAACATCTCTTATCGGTATTTATGACCTATGTGGATCGTATCCTGATCCTAGATGTCGTCTTCTGCAGCTCTTTATGCCTTATACTCTCCTGGACATCTCCTATTGGTATTTATGACCTGTGCACTCTGAACTCTCTCCCCATGGGTCTCGTAGATCTTCTGGACAGCCCGGGTGGGAACCCTTCCTACGGAAGTTCCCGATATTACTCTTAAACCTTATATTGTTTACTGGGGCCACCAGAGCTAAATTATCATGGCACAAGTTGCGTCGACTCCTGTTATACAACTTCCGCCCTTGCCACATCGCAGGGTAGGTTGTGTCTTCATTTTGTACAGTAATATACTGATTTTCTTTCATTACAGGCTCCTACTCACACCTCTGCCTCTGTGTTGCGGTCGCAATCCACAGTGCCCCAACTTCAAGTGGCTTTCACTTCATCGACTCATTCTTCATCTTGTACCTTCAATATTTCTGCTGTCGCAGCTCGAGAATTGGCTCGATTTCAGTTTGTGCAAGCCTTCAAGAGCCTTGCAGATTACGAGGGCACCGAAATGGAAGAGCTCGCCGAAGCTCAGCTGGGTTTAGCACAGCAACACTTTCTATTCCTTGCGAAGGCTGTCGACATGTGCGAGCGGTTGCCAGCGTCCTGCTGCTCTTGAGGGTAGGCCTTGTTGCGATCATCACTCGGTATGTATTATCGTATCAACTTGAACGCTGGGTGGCAGGATTATTGACTACTCCTCGTAGTCACCGACTCACCGCTACATTTTGCTAAAACCCCATACTGTTTCGCGAAGTTTTTCATATCGTCGTGGGCTGGAACTGCATGTAAATTTGTACCTTTATGATCCTTTCTTTCTTTACAGTCCGTGTACAATCTGTCGTCCATCGACAAGCCTGGTCACGGTGGCTCTTAGGCTGAGTACCATTTGTACTAACTTCATACTACATATATGCATCATTGTCGTCGCTCTTTACCTTCCTCTCAAAGTTGTGTGATATGAAAGAGTATGCAATGTATTTATGAATCTGTGGCGCTTGGCGTAAACCTTTTACTTCTCCAATTCAAAATGGAGCGAATAATATTGAGTCGGTTCTGCTCTGAGTCATTCCAGTCCTTCGGCTGCATCTCACCACATCTATCATCCTCAGTGCTTGAAACTGTTTACTGTCACCGTGACGCTTCTCTCCATGGAAGACTTTTTTGCTCTAGAGCTCGACCCCAGCACCAGTTCGGATCAAGCTCCTATACCGTCCTATCTATGTGATCATCAGAGCTGTGGACGGGAGTTCTCTACTGCGGCTGCATTAAACTACCACAAACGGAGTTGCTTGCCCAGCAAAAAACGCCTACTTGATGCCTTGACTTCTGCGAAACAACTTTTCATTCAGCGCAAAAAAGCCCGTACTGTACCCCCAGGCCAAATATCAGTAAGGACTTTTACCCAGACAATTTCTGGCTGTCTAAGCTCTTTTGAATTTGTCGTAGGATAATTCTGAGTCGCTAGTTTTACAAACCATGGGACATCTGAGTACAGCAGACTCCTCGATAGGTCCTTCCTCTCAGCCTGCAGTACGTCCTGAACGGGTTATAAAGTGAACCTGAATGAATATGCTATATAGGAACTTGCTTCGAATGATCTGGCCGGCATTCCTGGTGGTAGTGGTCTGGACCCCGCGACAGGCGACAAATTGTCAGCTTCTCAAGCCAGTGGCCCTGCTGAGGAACCCGCTGCGACTTGGCGGTCAACCATGACCAACTTTGGACAACTACCGAAACATTGCCGTGACATCCTACCTCAGCCTCCTCCTCCGTTCGGTGCGTATTGACAGCAATTTATGTTGCAGACTGATCTGATATGATTGTTTGTACTTTGAATCTAATAGCTCCTTCTCAGTCTTCACCAATGCCCCTTCCGCTTGGTATACCTCCTCAAACTGCTGCAGTATTCCAATACTTTTGCACGCCTGCTAATCTGTTTGGTATATTTCGGCGTTTTTATGGCAACAAACCTCCAGCAACAGACCCAGATAGGAATCTGACCTTGGAGGATCTCACGGACTCATCGTTAGAAGGCAACAAGTGCTCTCAACTCCTACTACTTTCTTCTGCACAGCAGCCAGCCATGGAAAACATCGAAGCCTTCTTCCCTTACCCCAATAGAAGCTCATTCTTACTTGGTGATTGGTATTGGAATAACGGTGCCCAGAAATCTCAGGCAGACTTCAAAACACTTGTGGACATTGTTGGACATCCTGACTTCAATCCTAGCGACGTGCAGAAAACGAAATGGTCTCAAGTCAATGCTGCTCTAGCCACTAATGCACGCGACGGACCTGATCATCCTCGAGCTGAATGGCTGGAGGCTGATGATGGTTGGAAACGCACACCAATTACTATACAGGTCCCTTTTCATCGTCGGTTGAGGAAGGGGCCAGGATCAGAGTCATTTCTTGTTGGCGAGCTCTACCATCGATCTATGGTATCTGTAATCAGGGAGCGGATAATCCACAATCCTGTTCATGAACCCTTCTATTTTGAACCATACGAGCTTCTCTGGAAGCCTGGGGAAGACAAGGAGGAAATTCGAGTCTACGGAGAACTATATACATCAAAGGCATTCCTGGATGCACACCGGGAGCTTATTGAGTCTCCTCCAGAGTCTGGATGTGATGCACCTCGTGCAATCGTAGCTCTCATGCTATGGTCGGACGCTACCCACCTTACGTCGTTTGGCCAGGCAAAGCTCTGGCCTGCCTACCTCTTCTTTGGCAACAACTCTAAATATAGGCGCTGCCGGCCATCGCTAAATTTGTCCAACCACATTGCCTATTTTCAAAAGGTAGATTTTGTTCTTGTAAGGATCATGATGCTTCATTCACTTTGTTCTTGATAGCTTCCAGATTCGTTCAAAGACTTTTTTGGCGACGCTTTGGCTGGCAAAAGAATGAGCAAAGAATTGCTGGCCCATTGTCACCGTGAGGTTTTCCATGCCCAATGGGAAATCCTCCTTGATGATGAGTTCATTGCTGCTTGGACACATGGGATTTTACTTCAATGCCACGATGGAATTACTCGCCGCATTTATCCAAGAATATTTACTTACTCTGCAGATTACCCCGAAAAGTTTGTTCTTTGCACATCACTCTGATCCCTTCTTCTAACTTACAACTGGCTGCTGTTGACAGAGTGCTCATTGCTGGCATTCGGAACAAGGGAAATTTTCCTTGCCCACGGTGTCTCATTCCAAAGGCACTTATTCCCCAGATTGGAACAAAGTCTGATGGCAGGATTCGCTCCTGCCTACGCTTGGATGATGAAGCTAACAGGACGATGGTTGAAGATGCCCGCACTCTGATATTCGACAAGAGATATGCTGTAAACAGCGATGTGGTAGAGAATATCCTGAAACCAACCTCCCGACTTCCAGCCAAGGTGTGAAAGTCCATTTGTGAATTAAATCATTATATAATCTCACTTCCTCTGCTTTTGTCATATTATATTTTGGCAGAATGCATTTTCAAGGCGCTTGCACCAATTTGGTTTCAACCTGTACCGGATGCTGGCTGTCGATCTTCTCCATGAATTTGAACTTGGCGTCTGGCGAGCTTTGTTCATTCAATTGGTTCAGCTACTCAATGCCATCAATGCTTCATTGGTGAATGAAATGGATCGGCGGTATTTGAATTTCCTTCACCAGTGTTATGTGATAAGCTGATAATTGCACTACTAGGTATCGGCAAGTACCTCGTTTTGGTCAAGGTGTCATCCGGAAGTTTTCTGTGAATGCCTCTGAGCTGAAGAGGGTGGCAGCTCGAGATTATGAGGATCTTCTACAGGTATGTATTAAATCTTGGGAGGCTGAGCAGTAGTATATTGATTATCATTATAAGTGTTCTCTGCCAGTTTTTGATGGCCTTTTCCCAGAACCTCATAACACCATTATCCAAGATCTTCTTTTTACATGCGCTCACTGGCATGCTCTTGCCAAACTCCGCATGCACACTGATTTGACGCTGAAGCTCCTAGAAGATGTCACCACATCACTGGGAGAGTCGTTCCGGCGCTTCGAGCAAGAGACATGCACTGCATACACAACACATGAACTCCCTCGTGAATTTGAAGCTCGAAAGCGAAGAGAAACAAAAAAAGCTGCAAATACCAGCCAGGAAACTGCTCAAACTGCTTCTACTACCCAAACTGCCATCGAGAAACCTCCTAGATCGACCAGAAGGAAGAAAAAGTTCAACATGGCAACATATAAATTCCATGCGCTCGCTGACTACCCAGACATGATAAGGTTGTATGGGACCTGCGATTCTTATAGCACTGAGCCAGTGCGTTTTTGTTGTTATTGTCTTCAAAACTATATCTGACATGCAGTTACCAGGGTGAACTTGAACACCGAACCCCAAAGGCGAGATACCGGCGGACAGATCGCAAGGGTTTCTTGAAGCAGATTACCCAAATTGAAAGGCGACAGGCTCGCCTTCGGCGCATTCGAACGAAAAACTTCCAGAATCCAAGTCAGGAAACTCCCCAAGAAGCCGACAACTTTGACACTGTCTTGGATCCTGAGGTGCACTATAGGATTGGTAAATCCGAAAATTCACCAGAGCACGTGGGCTTGTTTGTTCGAAGGAATGAAGGTGATCCTGCTGTGAAGGTTTGGATCGATCCTTTCAGCCTGATTTCAATTTGCAGGTACTGACTTGAGCTTTGCAACATTGTTTAGGGCTTCATTCCAAAATTGAAGAAGCATATTCTTCCTCGCATACTTGACTCCCTTGCCACCAACAGTAGTAATTGTGGGGAAGGAGACTCGAAAAGTGTCACCTTTCACCAGGACCGCATCTATTGCCACAAAACGATGAGGGTTCATTTTACTGGGTATGATATTCGCCGCGGAGAAGACCTGATCCACGCTGGAACCAGGCTTCGGTCCACTGTCATGGTATTGAACCCGAACTTCAATTCAGAGGAACCTGAGCTGAAAAGCAATCGTGATTCCCATCCATTTTGGTATGCTGCAGTGCTGGGCATCTACCACGCCAATGTAGTCTATATTGGACAGGATAACCATGACTATCAGCCCCGTCGCATCGAATTTTTGTGGGTTCAATGGTATGATATCCGCTGTGCAGGAGACTGGCAGTCCCGGAGGCTTGACCAGCTTGTGTTTCCGCCTATCACTGATGAGGATTCCTTCGGTTTTTTGGATCCAAACGACGTAATAAGAGGGTGCCATGTAATCCCTTCTTTTCGGCTGGGCCTTGTCCATCCCCGCGGCGATCCTGGTATCTCCACCTGTGCTTGTGATGAGCACGACTATAGCTCCTATTTCACCAATCGGTAAGCTTCTGAAGCAGCCCTTAGCCTGCAAGTTTCTCACCTATCAACTCTGTGTAGCTTTGTTGACCGCGATATGGTGATACGTTATCACTGGGGACTCGGAGTTGGTCATACATACGCTCACCCAACCAGGCTACAAGTCCACGAAGTCCACAACACAGCTATTGGTTCGGAAAACCATGAAACATCTCCGGAGGGTAACTCTGCAAGCACAGTCCTCTCGAGCAACCAAGGAGCCGCTGCTCCTGCCCCCGAAGCTAGTGATAGCGAGGAGGAACTCGAAGATGACAGAAAGTCAGAACACTCGCTATTTGGACACGGAGATGACTCAGACTCGTCTTGGGAAGATGACGATGATCCTGATTCCTCTGCTGCAGGGTATGCTGGCTGGGAAACTGATGAAGGCTCAGATGATATAATTTGACAATAGAATGTCGCGGTCGGGAGCCAGCGGGGCACGGTAAACCGTGACAGTGGTCCCTTGCTTCGTTCATGACTACAAGTCCATCTCCCCATACAAATCCACTTTAAAGTGCCAGGGCTTACGATAAGTAGATTCCACTTCGTCGTTCAAGTTTCACCCAGAAAGAACGAAAATCATATATATATTTTCCATCTACTATACAAGAATCTAAATGAATACGTGAGTATGACGGGCGATAACGTGGTGGCGGGGTCCTCACTCAGCGCTTGGGTATGGTAGAAAGCCGTCACAGCAGGGGGGGTTGAGTTCGCAATGGGTTAGGGGTTGCCGCCTGGGCGTGAGGTGGCATGGGGGGGTTCTCGGGGGTGATGTGGTCGACTCGCTTGGGAGCCTGTCATGCTTCTTGACGGGGTTCTGTGGCGCTGCGTGGACGGGTAGCGGTGTGGCAGGCGGCGCCGACTAAGCCATTATGGTGGCGGGTAGGGTCGTCGCTTAGTGCTGGGGTATAGCCACAGTGGTAGCCTGTGAGTCGCTGCTGCGGGAGTTGAGCAGGTGATGTGTCGGGATTTGCACCTGGGTGTGATGTGGTTGGAGCGGTCGCTGAGTTCTTGAAGGTGAAATGGCAGCCGGAGGAGCGTTGTCGCTATCTCGCTGCCGCCAAGGCTTAGCAGGCTGTCGTAACCGCATCTTGGAGGCGGTGTTTGATTTGGGGCTAAGTTTCGGCCAGCTGTGGGTGTGGGATGGTCAGTGCATGGGCTGAATGGTGTGGTAGATGCACCTGGCGGCTCTCCCCAGCTGGGTCTGCCCTTTGCCCTGTCCCCTGCCGTTCCATCACCCGTCGAAGACGATGTACCACATTCTGAGTTTCAGTTGGCCCTGTCGGTCGTTGCTGGGCGCGTTTACGGCAGGCTGGGGCGGAGTATCTGTCATGGTGGACGGCGGTGGCAGCGATGATGGTGGATGGAAGGAACTTAGCGGGGTTGAGTTGAACTTGATCGCTCCGCCAGAAACATGACACGTGACCCGTACAACGAACATTCGCGGCAACTGCCAACGAAGGCCAGAGTCCATGACAACTCCCAAGGCCTCGACAGCCTCATACTTCTCTCTTTGGAATTCCAACTTTAAACTCTGTCTCGTTGGCCGGAAAATCACATAACAGTGCTGGCGAGCTGAGGGTCTGAGTGCGATGTCCCATGGACTGACTGCGGTTGTGTTTGAACAAGCGGAAGTGGCCACCACTAGCAAGAACAGGGACGGAGGAAAGGGGAGACAATACTCATTTTGGGCGAGCTGTGATCACATCTTCTCTCATACAGTAATCGCGACTGACAGGGCGAACATATGAAGGATGCTCGCTGTTTGGCTCACTCGTCGCTCAAGGAAAAGCAGGCGCTCAAGCCCAGTGCTGAAGTATGTGGATGTCGGGTTCTTGCAGGAGCGGAGGAGGTGAAGGAGGCAATGAGTATTACACCGATAGACAACAATTATTGTCGATTGTGAAGGCAATGCTCACCGGTATTCACAGTCCCATCTCACCAAGACTATCAATCTTTATCGACACGTAAGTTTGCAGGTCACATCCTGACGCAGCATTTCTTCACTAAACAACCTTCCAGAAAGCTTCAATGACTGCGGAACATTAAACAACTCGGGACATCGTACTACGTATGGCTGGGTGCTTCGCACAATCAATTCGAGCATCACATTGGTATGTTATCTTTCGAATAGGATCGCAGTACAAGATGAATGTGTCTCTACAGGTGTTGCCTATCTCGCGCGCTCGATGGCCACAAATCTAAAAGAAAAGCAGCCGGATCGGTATAACCGATCGTGATATCATATGTGTTGAAATTGCAGGGCTTTGTCATGACCTGGGTCATGGGCCTTGGAGCCATTGTTCATTCCAAAGGCACTGTGAGTTCCTCTCTATTTACTTTATGCACAGTCTCATGCGACTCAGAACACCACCATCTCCAAGGTGCCCCCGCCATCCATGGCAAACCCCATTGCTGATAGCTCGGACGACCTTGATTCATCGTTCTTGCCTGCCGCCGAGGCAGACAGTGACGACGATCTGGAGATGACCGGTAAGTTTTTTCCATTAACACTTTTTGTGCACCACTCACTCACAGTGTCATCCCCAGATCTTACCTCCTCCCCAACGGCCATGCAAGGCCACCCTGAGGACGGGGCCATGGACAATGCAGGTAATTTCCTGCCTTATCATTTTGCGAAATCAAACTTACAGTAGCTGCTCCAGGCCGTCCCTCCTCACACGCGGTTGTCGAGAGCGGCGGACGGGTCTCCATCGACGAAGCGGACATTCATCCCAGCCAATGTACGTGCATCCAGTTCCCTCCGCAGATTTCAACTAATGACCTCCAAGCCCCACTCACACGCGCGCGGTCTCCTATTACCACTCGATTGCGCTCATCCCATCAGAAGGCGGTGACCCAACATGAACATGGTGTGTTGTGCCGCTCATCTGTCATGTAATTTGTTGATACCTTTGGTTAGAGAATTCGGAAGGCCCGGAAAGACGTGGAAGCACAAAGACGCTTCCGTCATGATGTTCGACGTGCTTATGAAGGACAATGAGATTCCCTTGGATGCGAAGGACGATAGATTCATCAAAGCCCTCATCTTTGGAGAACCCAGCCAATGCAGGTATGTATGTCAATTTTGCTAGGCTAAAACCTTTCCCCGTCCTTTGAAACCAGTCCAGATGAGAAACCATTCCTATTTGACATGGTCGCAAACAAGCAAAATGGACTCGACGTCGACGAGTGTGTTTTTTGATTTCGCATCTGATATATCCTCCTCACCCTAGTTTCAGGTTTGATTACATCGCCGTAGCGAAGGATGCTACGAAACCCAGCGCGAGCGATTACGGACGTACGGACCTCTCGTACGTTTTTCTGTCCGTTCTTTGTTCTGTTCCCTCGCAATGACTAATACAATCCTAATTGCAGCTGATATGCTTCTTAAAGTGTCAAACGACTACACGACGACCAAACAAACCCAGAATTTATCGCCCAAATATTGCCTGCGAAAAACCCCTCTTTTGCCCGATCTACACTCCCCACCGTTCCAGTCCACAGCACCGCGGATAAGGGGAAAGAGGAAGCAAGGCTCGTATCAATCAACCTCTGTCAAATTGTTCCTCTCGTACGTTTTTCGTCCTATTCCCTCGTCTGGACTAATACAATCCCAATTGCAGGTTGTATATGCTCTTCAGGGCTCACACGACGAGCACACAAGCTCCGAAACCCTCGCCCAAAAAGTTTGCTGTTGCTGCTGTTCTACCCTGTAGCATCGCGGGCAATCGGAAAGAAGAGGCGAGGATCAATTGCTAAACATGCCTACAATTCGACCCCCAACGGCTTTTGCTTTGATATTTCCTTCCCATCCCAGCCATCCATCACGGACACGGTACTTCCCGACATCAGCCATGCCCCCCTCGCTAGTACGAGCATATGCAGCGTCGATGCTTGTCTCCGCCTAATCGCAAGGCTATCACCTCGACATCAACATTACCATTCTTACTCGTTTCCGGTAGCCAAAGCGCGTGTTCGCCATGCACGACTCGCTGGACACTGGGTACTGGTCCTCGCCATCTCCTGCCGTTTTCAGAGGGGAAACCGTCACCAGCCCCTCCTTCCATCCCATTCCTGCCATCAACCACACGCCTTCCCACGCCGGTACTATACGACAATGCTTGTCTCACCGTCCAATCGCAAGACCATCACCTTGGCATCAGCTTTAGCAATGGTTGCCCATTACTCATGGACCGAGACCCGTGTTCCCCGTGCGTGACACGCCGAACACCAGTTACTCGTTCTCGCATCACCAGCACCACCTCCTCCTTCCTTGCCATTTCAGCCATCCACCACACACGGGTATCCGCCCCTTCCCTCACCGGTACTACGCGTCAATGCCTATCTCATCGTCTAATCGCAGGACCATCGCCTCGGCGTCAACTTTCGGAATACTACCCACATTTCGACGTCAACGTCAATTGCTTCAATCCTTTCTTCCCATCCAGCTATCGATCATCCTACACGGCCCTTTTCGAAATCAGCAACCCCTCCCCGCAGTAGTACTCGTCGGTGCTTGTGCTTGTCTCGCCGTCCAATCGCAAGACATCACTTCGGCGTCAAGTTTGGTAATGCTGCCCGCCATGCATGAACAGAAGCCCGCGTTCGCCATGCGTGACTCGTCGAACGGCGCGGTTACTCGTTCTCGCTGTCTTCCGCCACTTTTACGAGGGCAGCGCCAGCTCTAACCCCTCCTTCCTTCCCATACCAGCCATACCACACACGGGTAGCCACCCCTTCCCCTCAGGGATTTACCTGTCAATGCTTGTCTCGCCGTCTAATCGCAGGACCTTTGCCTCGGCGTCAACCTCAACATTGATTGCTTCTATCCCAGCTATTGATCACCTCACACGGCCCCTATTCGACACTAGCCACCCCTCCCCGCCGCAGCGGTGCTGCTTGTCTGGACCGTCGCCTTGGCTTCAACTTTAGCAATGCTACCCATTATTCATGAACCCGAATGCGTGATTTGCTGGACACCGATTACTCGTCCTCCTCATCTTCCGCCGCTTCTAAGGGGGGGCATCACCAGCACCAGCCCCTCCTTGTTTCCCGTCCCAGTTATACCATACACCGGCAGCCACACCTCCCCCTCACCGACTTTACGTGTCAATGCTTATCTTGTCGTCCAATCGCAAGACCAGCACTTTGGCGTCAACTTTGGCAATGCTGAAGCGAACCTCATGTGTGACTTACCGATGACCGACTACTACTCGTTCTTGCTGTCTCCCGCCGCCTTCTCGGCGGGCACCGGCAGCACCAGCCCCTCCTTCCTTCCCCATTCCAGTTATACCATACACCGGCAGCCACGCCTCCCCTCACCCATTTTTACGCTTCAATGCTTATCTTTGTCGTCCAATCACAGGACTATCGCCTTGGCGTCAGCTTCGGCAATGCTACCCCTTACCCACGAATCGCAGCCCGTGCCTGCCATGCGTGATTTGCTAGACACTGATTACCCGTTCTCGCCGTCTTCCGCCGCTTTTGCTGGGGTAACACCAGCACCAGCCCCTGTTTCCTTTCCATCCCAGCCTTTCACCACACACGGGCAGCCACCCCTCCCCGCAATAGTGTTGCTTGTCGGTGCTTGGCTCGCTGTCCAATCGCAAGACCATCGCCTCGGCATCGATTTCCGAATGCTACCCACATTTCGACCTCAACGCTAATTACTTTGATCCCTTTATTCCCTTCCCACTCAGGTATCGATCATCCTACACGGCCCTTTTCGACATCAGCCACCCCTCCTCGCAGCAGTGCTGCTCGTTGGTGCTTGTCTCGCCGTCCAAATCGTGGACCGAAACCCGTGTTCGTCATGCATGACTCATCGGACAGCGTTTACTTGTTCTCGCTGTCTCCCGCATCTCAAGGGGCACCAGCGCCACCTTCCTTTCCATTTCATCTACCACACATGGGTAGCAACCCCTTCCCTCACTGGTAGTATGCGTGAATGGTCTCGCCGCCCAACTGCAAGATCATCACACTTGGCGTCATGTGTTGTGCCGCTCATCTGTCATGTAATTTGGTGATACCTTTGGTTAGAGAATTCGGAAGGCCCAGAAAGACGTGGAAGCACAAAGACGCTTCCGTCATGATGTTCGACGTGCTTATGAAGGACAATGAGATTCCCTTGGATGCGAAGGACGATAGATTCATCAAAGCCCTCATCTTTGGAGAACCCAGCCAATGCAGGTATGTATGTCAATTTTGCTAGGCTAAAACCTTTCCCCGTCCTTTGAAACCAGTCCAGATGAGAAACCATTCCTATTTGACATGGTCGCAAACAAGCAAAATGGACTCGACGTCGACGAGTGTGTTTTTTGATTTCGCATCTGATATATCCTCCTCACCCTAGTTTCAGGTTTGATTACATCCCCCGGGGTTCACATATGATCAGGGACGAAACGAATATTTTCTTTTCCGGTAAGGTTTCGCGGCACAAGTCGTCTTTCAACCCCATTTTCATCTGACTCCTAGGATCATCAACTCTGCTAAGGTTCTCGATAACCAAATCTGCTATGATATCAAGGACAACAACCTCGTCTACGATATATGTGCCACACGTTTCAAGCTGCGCAAGATGCTCGGTCTACAACCACAAGGCTGGTAAGAAATGCCTCAATTTTAAACCTTTAGTCTCCGTGCTCACATTCTTTCTTAGCCAAGTCTATCGAGTGCATGATCAGCAATGCTCTTCTTGCAGCTGAGCCACACATACACATCGCTGAGCAAGTCTTTGACCCCGATAACACCGACAACATCAAACTCCAAATCGAGGCATCTACAGACCCCGTCCGTCTACTTCCCTGTCCCTTTGTACCATGCATACTCATCATGTTCTATTGATACAGAACCTTGCCCCTGCGTGTGCCATTTTTGAGCGCATCCCCAACCGCGAATTGTACAGGAGTCGACTACAAGGTCATCGATTGGCCGTTGATCCCGATCTTCCTGGAGAGTATCACACCAGCCGAAACCGTCGCAGCCGCAAGGAAGCTCCCCATGATGGATGACCTCATGCTCCGCGCCGAGGATGTGATTTGTGACTTCTCGCTCATGCACTACGGAATGAAGGAGGAAAACCCGCTCAATTTTGTCAGTTCTATTCCAAGCGGCACCCAGATCATACGTATACCTCCTCCCTCCCCGTATATCTCCCCATAAAACATATCTGCTCACAAGGACTGCCCCACAGACGGCGCCAAAGCCGAGCGCGGGATCATCTCCACCCTTATCCCACAATACCACGCTGAGCTCCTCCTCCATATCTTCACCAAAAACGCAGACTACTTCGGCATCGTGCAAGCTGGGTACCGTGCCTGCCTAGCCTCGCTTACCGACGAGATCTCCAAAGCTATACTGGAGCCCGTGCCCTTGTTCCTGGACCCCTTTGCGGCGGCCCCAGATCCACCAATGACACCTGTGGCGAGCTTCGCGGCTGCGGCTGCGGCTGCGGCGGGCTCGGCGGACTTGGCGGGGGACTTTGTGCCGGGCAGTCCATCGCGCGGGCTGCGCAGGTCAAAGAGGAGCTGGGAGGCAGATCCTGGGGAGGCAGGCAGATCTGTGTCTGGGTCATTATGGTCTGGGTCTGACTCTGGGAAGAAGGCCAGCAGTGCCACCAGGACTATACCCTTATGTGTAGGGCCACCTTTCCTTAGGTCAGACACGATCGCGACAATGCACTTGTGCTTCACAAATCCTCCTTCATGCACTAGCAGCATAACAGTCTGCATCCACACGCCTCTAGCCGAAATTCCCTCCACGGCGAGCCCATTTCCGAGGGCACAGTCGGCCCAAAGTCAAAATAGGCTCACGTCAAGAAGGAGTTGCACAAGTTTGGTATTGCCTGCCGGAGCTCGGTGTCGTCTTCGTCCTCTGTCCGCTCAGACAGTGGCACAAGCGACTGGGACGATAATGGTTGTTCCCCCGTACAAGCGAGCCACTGCTAAACCAGTTCATCCCAGTATCCATGTACTCTGCCCCTGCCCCAGCCTCCTTCAACTCCCCCAACCCTAGTGTGTTCTCCCCCTCTCCCGTGATTCTCAGTCTTCCCCGCACAATGGCAGCATCCGTTTCCCCAGCGCCCCGCTCTCAGACATTGCTCCAATGATGGCCCCAAACCAGCAACCGCTCCTGCCGTTCCCACGAAAAGCCCACACTGCTCCGTACTTCTCATCCCCCGCTGTATTCGACGGAGAACGGCATGCAGCAGGAGTAGTGCCATTGCCATGGTTCGATCTCCGAGATGCAGCAGGAGACCATAGGATGGTGGAACGTGACTACATCCCGCAGAGCACACTCGAGGTAGTACTCCCTGCCGAGAACGCGAGCATCAGGGGATCCAGCCCCGTGCCTGTCACTGTGCCCATCCCCGCCGCTTCTGAGTAGAGGACGCTCGCTCATGACGCAAAAGCCGTACTTACTAAGCCACAAAATATACCCCCCCTCACTGTACCATTGTGACCTGGGGTCGCTAGCCATGATACCTGTAACGGTGGTTACAGGAGAGATCTCGGAGTCCACACGACGTGAGCTTGACCAGTTGTCGATTTGCTACGTAGTTA
>JABCKH010000400.1:0-16773 GCA_018851285.1 Lyophyllum semitale | reverse complement strand
GCGTAGCGCGTAGCGCGTAGCCGTAGCACACTCCCTTTTTACCCCTGTCCCGTATCCTTCCCGTACGGTCCTGTACGGTAGACAAAGGGAGTACAGGAGCAAGAGCCCCTATCCCGTACGGGGGTCACGGAACCGTACAGGTGACAAAGAGGGGGGAAGGGGCCCTTGATTCTTAAGGGAGGGACACAAGATAAGTACGTGTCAAATAAGGGATGCTACGCATCCCTGTTTAGCAACCCCCCTTTAGGCCTCGATTCTTTAAGGCCCCCTAGCATGGCAGGGCTATTGTAGCAGGAGGTATAGGAAGATAAAGGTGGAAGAATTAGTATTTTAATAAAAATAAAAAATGTAAATAATTATTCTCAAAAAAAAATAAAGATAAATAAAAAACAAAGAGCGTAAAAAACAATGAACAATAATAATTATACTTATATTAACACCAATACTAATAAATTTAAAAAGTTAAAATTATTAATAATAATCATATTATTAATAATTTTTATTTTATATTTTCATAATAAAACTACTTTTATTAATAATATTTTAACCTTTGATAACCTAACTAATGGAAATAAGGAAAATTCTATTTTACCAATGTTCTTTTTAAATAACTTAAATAAATATAGCAAGATTTATTTTTTTTTTACATATGCTTCTTTATTTCTTATAAGTAAACTATTACTTTATTTAAACCCTTATTTATTAAATTATTTTTTAATTGCTGAAAATTATTTAAAGTATGTTGGTTTAATATGGATATTGGGATGGATTCTATTCTCATTAGTAGAATTATATATTTTTATGAGGTTATCTATGGAAACATTTCAAATAGGAAATAATTATCCTAATTTTATCTTAAAATGGATTAACAGATTAAAAAAAGAAAGTAATATTAAAGAATTACGGGAAATTTTTATAGGGATGTATACAAGATCCTTAATATTTTTTTCTGTTCTTGCTTTAGTTTATGTTTATTTTTTAATATTATAATCAATTTTTTATGTATAAATAGATACATTTATCTATTCTTTTTTTTTTTATTTACCCCCTTATTCCTTTCCTCCTCCCTCCCTTTCCTTAAGGGACCAGTACTCACCTCCCCTAGCTCGTACGGACTATTGTGTCCTGTACTCCCCCTAAAGGGGCCCTTGATTCTTAAGGGAGGGAGCGTAGCTTATAAGAAGTAGCTTATCAGAAGTAACACCTGTAACCTTAACGGTAAGGGGGAGTTATATAAAAATAAAAGAAAAATTAAAAGAGAAGCTAAGAAAGTTATTAACAAATAATTAACTTTGATTTACAATGTTTTTATGTAGATGTAGATTTTTTTTAATACCAATTTATATTTTAGATATTTTATAGAGAATAGAAGTAATCCATCTTATTTGTGGCTACCTTTTATAAAATATTGTTATAATATATTAATTAATATATATAAAGGGCACCGCATCACGTACAACCCAAAACAATTCTCCAATATGAGAAGGGAGAGGGCCATCCCACCCCTAAAGGGTACAAGAGCCCCTTTGTCTCCTGTACTGGACAGTTAGGGGTAGGAGGTACCAGAGCCCCAACCATTCAAGGTAAAGGTAGACGGTAGTACTCTCCTTTTGCTACTTCGAATTAAGACAGAGTAGGTGCCCCTTTTCCTATCCCGCAGGGGGAGGGAGTGCTACGCTCCCTCCCCCTCTCCCACTAGATAAGTACGGGCTTTTGTGGGAAAGGGAGGTAACGGGCTCTGGTACCCCCTGATTAATATACTTAAAGTAGCGCCCTAGCTTTAATGGGAGAGGGGGCCTTGAATCTTAAGGGGGCCTTGATTCTTAAGGGAGGTAGGGATGGATAAATTAATTCTTATAAGAAATATCTACCGTACGGGAGCGTAGCGGTTTATATAAAATAAAGTGAATTAAATTAAAGTATAATAAACCCTCCTCCCTTAAGATGACAAAGGGGTTACGGGTCTATCTGTAGATAAAATTTAAATTAAACCGCTACGTTATAAAATAAAAATATAAAAAACAAAAATGAACATTTTACAAAACTTAAATCAAAATAAATTAATAATAACAAAAAATGAAAATTCAGATATAAAAAAAGATGAAGATATTATACCTTTTTTTAGTAGTTCAATATATTTAAAAGAAAAAATTTTAAAAAAGATAAATAAGTATAATTTTACTTTAAACTCTCTCTCCTCCGGTACGGGACACGGGACAAAAAAATTAACTCAAAAAGTTATAAGTTTTAAAGAAATATTATCACTTTTCTTAAAAGGATTTAATATATATAATTTAAATTTGAATAAATATTTATTAACACATAAAAATTTAGATTTAATTGAAGAATTAGTGATAAAAACAAGCTCTTACGATACAAATGAATATTATAAATTAAACATTCGATTAAATAATTTTTTATTTATATTTTACAGTTATTGGCCTCCTTCTCCCTCAAGGGCAAGGGCTCCGCAGGTAAGGAATTCTAGGGATGCGGATGCAGAGCCATTTGGAAATATTAGCCCTTTATATAATGAATTACTTTTTTGCCCTAAACGAGAATTAAAACCTTATATGGGTTACAGTCATCGTTTAAGAAATTTCTTAAAAGTATTTTTCTTAACAAAAAAAGATTTAAAAAATATTAATTATCCTGCAACACTGAAACAAGCCACTTCAAATTTAAGTGGTAATTTAAATATGTCAAATAATATTTCTAGCTCTCCCGTACTTGAGTACTCATCACCAGAAGCCCTAACGAGTTTAGGGGGAGGGATTGAAATTAATACCTTAATAAAATTAGATTTTAAAGAAAAAAAAAGACAACTAAAAATAAAAAGAAGAATATTAAAAAAAATTTTTAAAACAGGAGAAAATTTAGTGAAAGATCTAAATTTATTAATAAATAAAAAAAAATTTTTAATTAAAAACCTATACCGTACGGAGTACGGGACGGGAAAAATTAATCATGCCCTCACTCTCTCCCCTACCGTACTACCCCTTACGGTACAAAAGGGAGGGCTCCGCAGGGAGGGACATCAGAGCCTATTATCCAATACAGACTCTGCCCCTTACTCCCCTTTAGGAGGATGGAGTGGTGGGGCTGCAACGCTTCAAGAGCCCGTACGGGTGGTAAAGGTAGGGGGAGAAACTTCTAATCCTGTATCTTTATTTTATTATTCTTCCTTGTCCTTACCTTTGCAGTCGGCTCTCCCAATAACGGATCAAGGCGCTACGGACGCTACACAAGAAAAGACGCACTTTTTCCCATTCGGGGTAAAGGAAAATAACTCTAATAATTTACTTAATAATGATAATAAAGAAAATTTAAATTTAAACATATCCCGTCCCGTACAGGTTACGGAAGAAAGTAAACCAATACTTAACCTATATTTAAAAGAAATGAGTATTTATAATATGAAGAGTAAAGGTATTTTTATACATTATTCTAATATAATAGGATTTAATTTTAATAGAGAAAATAATAAGTTATATAAAAATATTTATAAATTATTAGCAGCTTCATTTAAATCTATGTATTGTTTAATTAGTAAACCAGTTTTCATTATTACACCAGATAAAATTATTATACAATTATTTTACTACTTATTTATACCTAATATTTTAAAATTAAAAAAAATTTATAAATATAATAATATAAATAAAAAAATGTTTAAAGGGAGAGAGTGGTTAAATAGAAAAAAAAAACTTAAAAAACAATATAGTAAATTTAGAAAAATAAAACTTAAAGTTAGAATTAAATTAAGAAATTTATCTAATATAACTTTAACTAAAATATTCTCTAATAAATTTAAAAACTTATGTTTAATTTTAAATAAATTTTTTAAAAAACCTGTTGAATTTGATTTAATTAGATTACATTATCCTTATAATGATAGTAATATTTTAGTTAATTTATTAGGTATTATGATTAATAAAATTAAATTAAGAATTATTATTAGAAGACTTTTTGAAAAAGCTGTAATTAAAAATTTAAATAAATTAAGTGGTAATAAGGTTAATATTATACCTGCTTTCTTATCTGGTATTACTATTAGAGTCGCTGGTAGACTACTAACACATAGAGTTGTACCTAGACAAACAGTTAAAACTACTCGAAGAGGTGCATCAGCTAAAGGTAAAATTAATTTTAAAGATGTAGCAACTTATACTAATAAAAATAAAAGAGGAGCTTTCAGCATTACAGTTAAATCTGGACAAAATTTCTTTTAATTTATTCTCTCTTTATCCCAATCCCGACACGTACTTCTCTAGTTATAATGGCTCAGCACCCTTTCCCTATCACTCAGAAAGACAGGATTGGGTGGGGCTCCGTACACCCCAGCCTAACCTCCCGTACGTTGCCCTTACCTTAAAGGAACCGTACGGTGTCCCGTACGGGCTATTGTAGAGAGGGGGAGGGGTACAAGATAAGTACGGGAGTACGGATTAAGGAGCCCTTGATTCTTAAGGTAGGGACACAAGAAAAATATGACCTACTATCCCTCCCTTACCTCACAACCTTAATCTACTCCTCCTATCCTCCCCTTTTCCTCTAAAGGGTTCTTGTGGGGAGTAAAGGTACCCTCACCTAACCCTTAAGAACTAAAGGTTAACGGGCGCATCGCACCCCTTCCTAACAGGACACAGAGGCTCTTGTATAAAAAAAGGGTGGGTGTGCTACTCATATATAAGGGCTCTGGCTCTCCCTCCTCTTTTCCTTAAATAACAATGCTAAGGGCAAGGAGTGGGGGAGTACACTACAAGACCTCCTACGAGCTTCTTAAGGAGGTACACAAGGTATCTTTAAAAAAATAGGAATTGGTAGGGAATGGTAAATTACAAATTTTTTTTACAGTAAAAAAAATCTTAAGCTTAAGAATAAAAATAAGTTTTATATAACCCCCTTTTTTAATTTGAATAATTAAGATAAATTTATTTTTAATAAAATAAAAAAGGTAAGAAAGTAAGTGCATAAATACAAAATAAAAAGAGATAAATAGTTAATACGTTACTACATTACTACATAACTACATAACTAATACTGTTAATGGTTAATATAGACCTAATAAACATAAATTTAAAATGCCCCTCCCCTGCGTAGCTTATCAGAAGTAGCACTCCCTCCCCTTTTTACTCCCTTACACCCCAAGCCCGTACGGGCTATTGTAGAGGGACCCTTGCCCCTTGCAGGGAGGGACAAGGTAAGGGTTGCGGAACCATTACCCCGTGCCCCTTCCCTCTTCCTTGCCCCGCACTCGTACGGAGGAGGGGTGGACACAGTCCCGTACGCTAGGGCTAAAAGGGTAGATAAGGTAGGGAGGGAGTAAAAAGGGATGCCTTTATAAAAAAAATAAAAAAATAAAATTTATAAAACTATATAAAAGTATCGATGACGATATTGTAATAAACATCAAAAAAATAATAAAAAGTAATTCAAAGGGGTTATTAAGGAAAACTAAGGCAAATTTATATAAAAGGAGGTATATTACCAAAAGCTTACAAGCTAGTATTAGGTAAGCGATCCTAAGGTAAACCTTGTTAATTAATTACTTCCTGAAGTAAAACATTTTATTAGGGAAAGGAAAGGAAATCAACCGAGACTCCGAAAGTAATGGTGAGTGAAATCGGATTAGCCTAATTAATTTAATAAATTGAATAACTTAAATATCTTTATAGAAAAGTGAATCTTTATTAATTAAAAACTAATAAAAATATACATTAGAACTCATTTACTTTATAAAAAATATTTGTTAGTAATACATTACTTTAAGTTTTTAATGTTTAACGTTTGAGATTAACATTTTAAATTTAAAGGAAAGAGGAAGAGTTCTAATAAAAACTCCATTCGAGGTATTTAGCCATGTATTAATCTAAAGAAGGTGAAATACTATAAGACCTGTAGGTTTATTAATTAATATTAGTAGAATATTAGTATTATATAATAATATAAATAAAAAATAATTAGTTAAGTTATATATTTTTTAATTTTTATAATTATTATGTAATCTAAAAATATTCCAAATAAAGTACGATGAGAGAAAACTTGTCGGAATATAGGGGTACCATCCTCTAAGGCTAAGTATTATAAATTTAGCGATAGTGAATAAGTACTGTAAAGGAAAAGTTTGAAAAGCGAGTGGTATACAAAAAAGTGATTTTATAAAATATTTTGTATTAATAAATATAAAAATTTTATAAATGAATCGGTGAAATAGATCATGAATTAGTAACTCTATAAGCAGTCGAAATTCTACTTGAAATCATAAAAAGATTAATGAATGACGGCGTACCTTTTGCATAATGGGTCAGCAAGTTAATAGGAGTAGCAAGGTTTAAAGCCCTAGCGAAAGCGACTGGACTATAATTTAAAAATATAAACTGCAACGATATCAACCCCTACCTCAACCTTATCCATCCCCCTGTCTCGTACGGGAGGGAGGGATAGTTTAGGGTAGAAGTTGGAGCGATAAAATTTATATTGTAAATACATATAGTGATGGGTCAGTTACTTCTATTAGACCCGAAGCCAGGTGATCTTACCAAGACCAGATTATAATGGATCGAACGGGTGAATGTTGCATAATTCTCCGATGAGTTTTGGTAAGCGGTGAAATGCCAATCTGACCTGGTGCTAGCTGGTTTTCTACCGAAACATATTTAAGTATGACGTCTACACAAAATTTATGGAGGTACAGCAAGGCAATTCCCAACAAGTTTAAGAGTTGTGTCTCCTTCCCCCTCCCCCCCTCTCCCCCCCTAACGGGACAAGGGGAGGGACTGAGCCTTCTGGGTTTAAGGGAAGAACATATATATCTTTTAGGCGTTTAGGTTGTGGGGACCTCGAAAATCTTACCTTTGGAAGCGAATCTCGGAATTACATAAATTGATGGTAGATATTCAGACTACTCATGCTAAGTTGGGTAGTCAAGACGGAAACAGCCGAGAACACTGATCAAGGTCCCAAATGATTGTTAAGTGAAATTAAGGACGTAGCAATATCGTATACAGCTGTGAAGTGAGCCTGGTAGTCGCTACTTTTAATGATCGTATGTAACAACGCATCAGCAGTCTAGATAGTAGCGCCGAAAATTTAACGGGTCTTAAACAATCAACCGATATCGTGTTGGTTTAGAGTATTAAGATGGATTAATATTTAAATTTTAATTATAGTCTCTTTAACTATAAAGTATATTTTTATGTTTATTTTTAAATTGTTTATTTTTAGGATTATAAATATTATGAAGCTTTCTATTTCTAAACCTAGGTAGTAGAACATTCAGTCAAACTAATCATAAAATAGTGTTTCATTATTTTTTAGGTTACTGAAGAGAGAATGCTGACATGAGTAACGTAAAAAGAAGTTATAATACTTCTCGCCGAATACGAAAGGGTTGCAAATAGGAAAGGTTAATCCGTTTTGTTTGAATGCGGCCTCTAAGGACCAAAACCAAAGTTTTGGCTGATGAGTATATAATAGAAAGTCCATTATTTTTTTAATGGACCAGGAAATTAATATTATAAGTAATTAATATTATAGGTTAATATTTTTTACTTTTTTTGTATATTTATGTAAATTGCTATAAAGGCAAATATAAATTTTACTATTATTTAGTAGTAAATAAATACTTAAAGATTATTTTAAATGTTAATTTTTTACTTTACATAAATTGGGTATTTTCTCTTTTCAAAGGACCTTAGGGCCCTACGGAAGGCTTGGGATACTAAAATAAATAGAAAGAACTAACACATCAACCCCTACCCTTCTCCCCTTGTCCCCCCTAAGGGGACAAGGGGGAGGGAGCAGGAGTACAAGGTAAGTAATTTTTTCCGGTTTATTTTTTTATTTAGAAAGATTAATCTATTAATTAAATATATTTATTTAAGTATTTATATTTGTAAAAATATAAGTATTTTACCCCCTCTACAATTGCCCGTACGGGCTATTGGAGAGGGGGGAATAAGTATATTTGTCTCCCTCTATAAAAGTGAAGTATTAAAAATTAACTATTTGCTTAATAATTTAATTTAAATTAATTTGTAAATATAAATAATCAAATTACTAGCTAAATAGCTAAAGAATTAGTAAAACCTTATCCGTTGTATAAATAAACTAGAGAAAAAACTTTAGTTTTATTATACAAACTGATTACTTAAAAATTTTTCTAAGTAATTTTAATAGATTTATTTAAAGCTATTGATAATATCAAAAATATTTATTCGATTTTCGAAGATTATTATAAAACAAATCTCTCCCCTCCCCCTCTCCCCTTTTCCCCCTAACGGGACAAGGGGAGGGACTGGGGCTTGTTAGTTTACATTTAGTTTTAATTTTAAGTAAAATTAACTTAACTTCTTAATTTAACTCTTGTTTTGCTGAACTTTAATTAATCTGAATGTAAGTTTAATATTATTTAAATAAAAATTTTTAAATAGGGTTTATTTAAATAGTTAAATTTAATAAATGGTAAGTTTTTTAATAATAATCACAAATAGTTATATTATATTTAATAAATGTACAAAAATAAACTACCGTACCCTAAACCGACACAGGTTCGTAGGTAGAGAATACTAAGGCGTAGAGCTAAAAGTTGTTAAGGAACTCGGCAAATTCACCTCATAAGTTTGACGAAAAGAGGTACCGCACATATTGTATTATAAATTAATTATCCCTTTATTCATTAATTTAATTATTTTATCCTATACCTCCCCTTGCCTCAACCACCCCTCCAATAGCCCGTAGGGGGCAGAGCCCCTATCCCATACGGGATTGGGAGGAACGGGATTAAAGGATAAGGAAAAAAGGCAAGGGTATCTTAAAAAAACGTATAAATTAAGGGAGGATAAATAATTAATTTTTTATAATTAAGGCGGTGGCACAGAATCGGAGGCCCCGACTGTTTACTAAAAACACAACACAGTGCAATCATTAATATGATAGTATACTGTGTGAAATTTGCCCGATGCCATTAATATAAGAGAGGTCATGGGAAACTGTGACTAATCGAAAATCTGGTTAATAGCGGTCTTAACTATGAGGATCCTAAGGTAGCAAAATAAATTGGCCATTAAATGTGGTCCGGTATCAATAATGTAACGATGGCCTCACTGTCTCTACAACTTGCTCAGTGAAATTGAATTACGCGTGCAGATGCGCGTTGCCTCCAGGGGGACGGGAAGACCCTATGCAGCTTTACTGTAGTTAGTTATCACATGGATCTAGAACAATCTGAATTAATAGCAAATAGGGAAGTCGATAGACAAATACTGGAAACCTTAAAATTCAGATTGGGTTTATGTTTACCTTAAAATTAAAAAGAAAAGGGAGAGTTGACTAATTGGCAGTTTGACTGGGGCGGTCGTCTTTAATAGAGTAGCAAAGTACATCCAAATATTTTTTCTTAAACAAAATAAGGTATTTTTAAAAATACTAAATTTAAATATAAAATTTTTTTATATTTAAAACAAATAACTTATTCTCTTTGTTAAAATATTAAAATTTTTAATAAAGAGGAAAGTAAAAAATTAATTAAAGATTTTTTAATTAATTAACAAAATAAATCAAAACTTTCTCTTTAGCTAACTTACGTAACCTTATTCTTCAAGAGTTAATTTTGTAGAAGGATTGAATTGTTATTTATCTTTTATTTTAAGAGATTAAACCAATTCATTGGATTTCACGTAATCTTAGTGATCCCTTTCTGTTTAAAAAGGAAAGGGTCAAGAGTTAGGCAAAAAACAACAATACACTAAAATTTTTATAAAGGTATAGCTAGAAATTGAATGGAGATCAATCAACCAGTGAAGGGTTGCGCAGAGTTCAATGGCGGTAAGCATGCTTAACTGAAAGACCTAAAAGTCGCACAGATACGTAAGTAGGGCATAGTGACCCCTCGCTATAAAATGGGATAGACGGGGATCAATTGATAAAAGTTACGCTAGGGATAACAGGCTGATAGCCGACGAGAGTACACATTGTCTCGGCTGTTTGGCACCTCGATGTCGACTCATCCTATCCTCCGGGGGAAGAAGCTTGGAAGGGTTCGGCTGTTCGCCGATTAAAAGGGTACGTGAGTTGGGTTTAATAACAAACAATCTATTTTAAATATAAACAAAAAAACAAAAAATAATTAACGAAAAAAAAATTTTTAAAGAAGTAAAAAAATAAAAAGAAAAGAAAAAGTGTATAAAAGTTTTAGATTTAAAACAATGGCTTCAATAAATACCAAATTATATATTTTATGTAGGAGTTTTACATGATAACAATCAATTTATAGGATAGAAACAATTAATGGATTTTAACTATTGGACATTATAATTACTAATAAAAATAGTTAGACCTCAATTTTAGTCTAGTATGTTAAACACAATAGAGGATAATATCGATTAGTTTAATTTTAAAGCTTTAACTAGTTGTTAATAAAATAATTAATCTCTCTTAATTTATTTTAAGGTATTTTAAGGGAAGGTTCTAGAAGTATATTAAAAATTTCCCCACTCCCGTACCCCCAATGCCATTAGAGGTAGGGGAGGAGTAGAGGCCCCCTTTTGCTGATCAATACTGGACACAGAGGGTACGGGGTATTGTCCCCTTTGGGGGTAGAAGGATATTAAAAATTTTTTTAATTTATAAAGGCAACCACTTTTTTTTTCAGTTTTTGTCTCTCATGTTTAAACGATAGTGTGTGTATCACCCAATATTTATCAAATGAAAGTGGTCTGTAGATAAATTGAGGTAAAGCTTGACCAAAAGGCGAAGTGTTCAAATTTTTTAACATTCCCTTATTCTTAGACGCTATCTTAAAAAATAAAATTAATTCATAAAATGTCTAATTTATTTAAACAAACTGGTAAAGTTCTTGGTTTCCTTGGTGGTGGTTTAACATTAATAACCTACGCCCAAGGAGTACAACGAGAAAAAGAAAACAAACAAATAATGGCAAAACTAGAAGAACGAGTTGAAATACAAAATTCTATAATAAATGATTATAAAGCTGAAATTCAAAGAGAAGCGGACTCTTCTAAAATGGTAAGTAAAGTATTAGATATTAACGAAACAAATGAATCAACAATTAGAGAAGGCCAAAAATTAGTAGAGATTTCAAACAAAATTAATTCTCCGGATTTAGATGCCTCTCAATTAGAAATGCTTAAAACAGATTTTTCTCATCATACCAATAATATTGTAAAAGATCTGTCTAAAGGTACTGATAAATTGGTAGAACTAGAAAAAATGCTTAAAGATTATTTTTCTAAGGATAAATTTATTGATAGCAATTTATTAGAGGACTTTCAGAATTATATCTCTACTCTTCCCCTTGAGAAAGTGGGTGCTTTAGGTCATATTTTAATATCTTTTGCAATATTACTATCATTATTATCGATTATATCTATTTTCTATGGAGATTCTTTAATAGTACATTTCAAATTAGAAGACAGATTTCCTAGAATAGCACGTTTTATTCAAATTAGACGCAAATTTCAACAGTATTATTTTTCTATAAACATTATTGCGATTGTAATCGCTTTACTATTAGTAATTTATATTAACTCTCTTGTATTTTTAAATTAAATTACTAATTCTTCTTAAATTATTTTCTTAATCTTAATTAACCCCCTGCGTCCTTAGGTGAGCGCTGAGTCCTTGTTTTTATATATATTTAAAACTAGATAGAAAAAATAAAGAGCCCCATCTTATTTTATTTAAGATGAAAAAACCGGAAAAATTGCAAGAAAGACTGTTTCAGTTAATTTGCAGCCGAGCTTGATTAAGTGAACAAATTATTGTAAACAATGATTTAGATAGGTCAAGAAGGTTCAACGACTAACAGGTGAGTATCACTAACAATAAGCCTGACACGAATATCCGGCGATAATAGAATTATTTCTATTGTTGATGACATAGTCTGAACTGTAACGTGAGTTACAGATGTAGTGAATAAAGAGTCATTACGATAACAAAATTGTTAATACGACGTGAGTCAGTATGGTCCCTATCTTCTGGAGGGATAATTAGTAAAAAGGGGCAGACCTTCTAGTACGAAAGGATCAATAGGCTGTGTTTCTCTAGTGTACCAATTGTTTTTACTTTTTGTTAGGAACTCAACTCTAAATAGAATTAGATTGGGGAAAATCCTTTTGAACTTTAAGCTAAAAAGTTCTTTAATTTAAATACCCTTAAATAAGGTTATGATAAAAGGTTACAAATTAGGAACGCATAGTTGGGTAGCCACAAACATAATAGATAAGTGCTGAATGTCTATAAAGCAAGAATCTAACCCCTAGATACTTTAAAAATGATTATTTATTTTTATTAAAACTTAAATTTTAAGTATTATTTAGATTAAATATCATTAATTAAGAAATAGAACATTTCTAGATAGGCTGCAAATAAAACATATTGTAAAATATTTAGTTTAGCAGTACTAATTTATAAAGAAACTTGATGTTAAAGATTGTTCCTCCCGTACAGGGTAACACTCCTACCTTGTACTGGCTTAGGAACACGGAACCCTTAATCCTGTACAGGCTCTTGCGGGTGCTACTTATGAGAAGCTACCTCTGAGAAGCTACTTATGAGAAGCTACTTATGATAAGCTACTTTTGATAAGCTACTTCTGATAAGCTACTTCTGATAAGCTAAGCAGGAAGTACTACACAGGGAAGTGACACATTATAGGTACTTTTTATAGGTATTTATACTTATTTTTTTAGCGAATGTTAATAGGAACATATAAGTTAATAATTAAAATTTTAATTTTATTTATATTTAAGAGTTCGAGTCTCTTTCTTCGTAATTTTGTATCCGTGATAGTGTAATAAAAACAATAAAAGCGATATAGTGTAAAGGATAAGCACAACAGCCTCATGATCTGTTAGATTTGGTTCGATTCCCGATTTCGCTATTAAGATTGTAGCATTTATAACTTAAAATTTTTAGATACTTAAAATGTTCTAATACTTAAAAATTCTAGTAAACAACCTAAATTAATTAAACTTTCTAAATTAATAAAACTTTAATAAATATAATAGTTTTTATACCTCTCCCTTCCTTAAGAATCAAGGGCCCCTCCCCTCCACTATACCGTACAACCGTACGGGAGGACTTGGAGGTGTCCCTTCCAGAGCTCCTTACTTCAGTTATCTACCACCCCTTGCCCCTTGCAGAGCCCCTACGGGCCCGTACCCTCCCCTTTGGCCCCCTGCGTAGCAACCCCCCTTTGGGCCCCGTACGGGCTATTGTAGAGGGAGAGGGGGAGGTTGGTTAAAATTTTAGATTTACATTTATATTGGAAAACTTTAAGTATAAAAATGCAAAAATCGAAAGGGCTCCGGGCTCCGCAGGCCTAATTTTATGTTTAATTTTTAAGCTGAAATAGTTTAAAAGGTGAAAACATACCACTCATGACGGTAAAAAGAAGGTTCGATTCCTTTTTTCGGCTTTGGATTTAATTTTAAAATAAGCGCACCGGTCCCACACCCTGTAAAAGCTACGCGGCCCTACCCCTAAAGAGAGACAGAAGAAAGGATGGCGTACCCCTTCTACCATCCTTAATGACCACCTCTCATCTCCCCTCTCCCGTGTATCCCCCTACCCCTCACTAAAGGGATTGGAGTGTAAAGGATAAAGGGGAGAGATCGTGGTAAAGGAGTTTGGAGTAGAGGGGTGTAGTGTGTAGCCTTTTCTACATCCATTCTGTTACTGCGAGTTCAAGGCTGGATAGGAAATAAGGCCAGAAGAGCGTGAAGCCTAATTATTTCATAAATTAAGTCAAGTTATAAAATTAAAAAAGTTAAGATATCTAAAACTGTAATTCTTAATTTTATAAAGATTATTATATCTTTCTAAAATCAAAGAATTAAGTTAAGGTTCTAGGTCATTAAAAAAATATATCTTTTTATAGAACAAAAATAATTTTGTGGTAAAATTTAAATAGAAAATTTTAACTTTAAACTCTCCCTCTCGCGTAGCGTGCGTAGCGTGCGTAGCGCCTCCCTCCCCTTTGGGGGCTCCAGAACAAGAGCAAGAGCAAGAGCCCGTACGGGATGCAAGGGCCCCTTTAACCCGTATGGGGAAGTGGGATGGAGGGACATTTTATTAATAAAATATGATAAAATAGAATAAATAAATATCTAACACTTAAGTATCTTTATTATTTATTTTAAATTGTAGAAGTTATTAAAATAAAATACCTATATTCGACTTATTAATTTTTAGATTTAACCCAGTATACTAGTATATATTTTATATTAATTTTTCATTAATATATTTTTAATAGTTCTTACAAAATTAGTCCTATAGATCACTATCTAACTCTATTAATTTTTAATAATTAACTTATATTCTTTTTTAGTAAAAAAAAATTATTATTATTATTCTTATTATTATTATTATTATTATATTATTATTATTATAATTATTATAATTATTTTTAAATTAAAGAAGTTAATATTTTAAATCTTATAATTTCTTTAATTAAAGCCTATAATTTAATGGTAGAATAATTTCTTGATGAGGAGTCTGTAGAAGTTCAAATCTTTTTGGGCTTAATATTAATAATTTAAATAAATAAAAAGAATTAAATCCCCTCTCTCCCTTGCGTCCCGTACTGCGTACTGCGTACTGCGTACTGCGTACTGCGTACTGCGTACTGCGTACTGCAAGGGCCCCTCCCTTAGGGATAAAGGGACCCTTGCATCCCGTACGGGCTCTTGTTCTGGTGCCCCCAAAGGGGAGGGAGGGAGGCGCTACGCACGCTACGCACGCTACGCGAGAGGGAGTACTCCTTTTTATCTCGAGAGGTAGAGGCAGGCAGAGAGTGTAGTAAAATAAATAAAGTTAAAGTTAATAATTTAGATTAAGCCAAGAAAGTATAAAGTGTCTTGGCTTAATTCTACTAATGCTAAAGAAATTGGTACTCTTTACCTAATATTTGCTGTTTTTGCTGGTATGATAGGTACTGCTTTCTCAGTTTTAATTAGATTAGAATTATCTTCTCCAGGTGTTCAATTTTTACAAGGAGACCATCAATTATTTAATGTTATAATTTCAGCTCACGCTTTTATTATGATATTCTTTATGGTAATGCCTGGATTAGTAGGTGGTTTCGGTAATTATTTTTTACCTATCCACTGTGGTAGTCCCGATATGGCATTTCCAAGATTAAATAATATTTCTTTTTGGTTGTTACCACCTGCATTAATTTTACTTTTAATGAGTTCATTAGTAGAAAATGGAGCTGGGACAGGATGGACGGTTTATCCACCTTTAGCAGGAATTCAATCACATTCTGGAGGTTCAGTAGATTTAGCTATCTTTTCTCTACACCTAGCCGGAGTATCTTCATTATTAGGTGCTATTAATTTTATAAGTACAACACTTAATATGAGAACAAATGGTATGTCACTACATAAATTACCATTATTTGTATGGGCTATCTTTATTACAGCTATCTTACTGTTATTAGCTTTACCAGTTTTAGCTGGTGAATTTGTGCCTGCTATTAAAAAAAATCTGGCTGTATGCTGGGAACTCTTTCTAAACTACGACAATTCGTTGTGTATGAAAGACAATCAGCAGGTAACATTTACGAACTTCATGTCTAAATGGAACCTCAACGACTGTGCGCCAGAACTATCTATTTCTCATATGAATCTTATATCTCCTATTTTCTTTAGTTCTTACATAGCAGGTCTGATTGAAGGTGACGGTACTATTGTTGTACCCAAAAAAGAACGATCTGACAAAGGTAAGTTAAACTATCCTTCTATTCAAATGGTGTTCCAACTTAAAGATTTTCCATTGTGTCAAGTGATTCAAAAAATATTAGGTCACGGTTCTATTAGTAAGAAGAAACAAAGAGCAGCGTATGTCCTTACTATTAAAAATTTTGAAGGACTTGTTAAAATTTGTAATCTTATTAACGGAAAAATGCGAGGTCCTAAGTATCATCAATTACTACTTCTGATTGATTATCTTAATAAGAAGTTAGAGGATAAAAATACCAAATTAATACAACCTTTAGGTTTTTGTAATAATCCATTAAGTAAAGACAGTTGGCTAACGGGTTTTATTGAAGCTGATGGTAGTTTTCAAGTACGAGCTAGTCTAACTAGTAAAATACCACGTATATCTCTTAGTTTTGAACTAACACAAAGTCGTGTGACACATTATGGATATAGTATATATGATCTAATGAATCAAATTGCTTGTTTTCTAGAGCTAAGAGTAAATGAAATTAGATCTGATCGTAAATATCCTCAATATCGATTGAGAACAAGTAGTCTTAAAACAAACCTAAGCCTTCAAAATTATCTTAATGATTACCCACTATGGGGTACAAAATACATGGATTATAAAGATTGGTGTAAGGTTCTTAATTATTTTGAAAAAGGAACACATATGGAGAATAAGACACATATTGTAGCGATTAAATCACAGATGAATCAAAAAAGAACTGTGTATAACTGGGATCATCTACAGTAGAAAATTATGATAGTAAGATACAGTCTCAACTTGTATGTGAGTACAAGAGAGTTTCCCTCTTTCTAAAAAAAAAGAAATTGAGTATATACTTGAATCCTGATTATCTAGTCTGATGCTAGTTGGTTGCTTAGCAACCCTCGAATTAGGTTACAATATACATAGACTTTGAGTCTGGAAACCAAGAAATATTGGCAATAACAATGCTTTTAACAGATAGAAACTTCAATACTAGTTTCTATGATCCAGCTGGAGGAGGAGATCCTATATTATACCAACACTTATTCTTAA
>JABCKH010000399.1:0-16799 GCA_018851285.1 Lyophyllum semitale | reverse complement strand
AACTGGATCTCACATTGTCTTGTAACTGATTCATGCAACCAGTCGGTCGCTGCGTCGTTGGCCCTTGATCGGCACAGCCAACGTGCCGTTATTTATCTCGCGACGAACTCCCTCCCTCCTGTCACCTCAAAGTATTCTTAAGCACTGTGCAATACACTCAACACAGCTATGTTAGCACAGATAATGCGCCGAAACGCGGGTCTCGAGGGATGTGCGCCGGACGGGCTTCGCCAGATACTTGGGGTGGTAGCAGGTGGCGCATACAAGAGGATGGCCCGAAAACTGCAGCTAATCCAAGAAACTGTCTTGGTCGAGTCTCCCGAATGGGATTCTCCGCGGTATCCTGGAGAGGCTCCACGCGTGACGTTGTCTCGTCTTCTAAGTGAATGGAACAACCCGAAGGCTGCTACCCCAATACTCGAGGCGTATGATAAACTCTCCATCCTTTCCTCAGCCCTTTTTCATACCGACGCATGGTTGGAAACCTGGCCCGAGATCATGAGTAACTGCTCAACCATCTTATCCTCCGAGTTTATGACTCGCCTCCAATCGCAGGAAATATTCAACGGAGTCAACGCTTATGACTGCGACTTTCTCTACAGACTCCACCGACGAGTCTGGCGTCTAGCTTATTACCAATTGGGTGCTTGCAACTTCTTGAAGCACATCCCCAAGTCGTGGCGCAAGCTACTGACAGAAGGGTGGAGGATCCATTTCTCTTGGATACCGCACACTCCCCCTGTCTTCTCAGCATACCACACGATCCCGTGGATACGATTATGTCGCTTCTATGCCGAAGCGGGCATCATCCGACATATGAGCAGATCCTCTCCTTCTACCCCGATACACTGATAAACTGCTGGCTTCAGGGGCAGACATTTGAATGCAAAATGCATCCGGAGATTCAGCTCATCCACTTCCTGTTGGACTCAAACTTATCTGTTTCGGAGAATGTCGTGGGATGTAGTAAGCGTCCATGCAGAGCATGTCATTGGTGTGGCCAAGGCATTGTGGTCAATGGCGAGTCCCAGACATATGAGCTGATGGAGGGATCCGGTCGTACGGCCACTGACGGATAATTCCATCTTCGATAGCAGAAGATAAAGGCGTCGTAGAGAGGCTGATGATGAGCATGGAACATGGAATCACATATATATACAAATCAAGGTTGAAGCACGAGGCGCCATTGTCATCTGCTAATAAGTATGTAGGTCAACCGAGGCTATTAAATTCATAGCCGCACGCCCGTTCTGTGTATCATACTCCGCTGGGTAACACTGCACTGGCGGTCTAGCACTACATACTTCGACTCCATCTGAGGCCATAATATAAGTGCTTCCATTAATGTACGAAAAGTATTGTAAATGTAGCTCTATAAATGAGTGGGGGATTGCAAGCAGGAGCAGCGGATACATCAACCTAACAGTGTCTCGTCATATTCAACTGACGGTAGCTGGCTTGTTCCGTCGTGCGCAAAGAAATCCTCAAGTGCCAATAGTCGCAGGTTGAAACCCTGATATGGTGCATATCAACTCGAATTCTATTGAAAGTGGAGGAATGAAAATACCTCTAATTGGCCCTTTTCTAGAAGTTCGTGGTTCTCGGCGGCGCTCCGCATGTACTCACGCACGGGAACCATAGCAGCATTGCGACACATCTCCTTGAGGTCGGAGCCGGAATGTCCTTCGGAGAGCTCAGCGAGTGACGTCATAGGAAAGTCTGGCGCGAGTTTGGTATCCTTTAGCATCTATGGTGTAGAAAGTTGAGTTGGTCGTCAGGATGGTTATTGCTAAGGAAGTCACGAACGAGTGATAGGATCTTCAACCGCTGGTCAAAATTGGGCAGCTGTATCGCGAATCGTTTAGGCATGCGCCTTAAAATCGCAGCGTCGATGTCGTTTGGCCGGTTTGTAGCTCCGAGTACCAATATGCGGTCCGAAGCGGAAAGAAGGCCGTCCCATAGCCTGTAGATATCGCACGATTAGGAAAAAAGATCTGGACTCTAAGGGGGTAGGGACACTCGCGTCATGAATTCTGCCTTCATCATCCCTGTCACTTCATGATCGCCCTTCGTCCGCTCTCTCAAGAACGAGTCAATCTCGTCAATAAATATAATGCTGGGCTGCGTCTTGCGCGCGAGACTGAACAGGCCCGCTACGAGCTTGTTCGACTCGCCGTACCACTTGTTCGTGAGCACAGACGCGGCGATGTTGATGAAGGTCGCGCCGGACTCCTTCGCCAGCGCTTTCGCGAGCATGGTTTTGCCGCATCCTGGTGGGCCAAAGAGAAGGACGCCCTTGGGCGCACCGAGGAGAGGGGAGGAGGTGGTGAAGAGGTTGGGGTAGAGGAGGGGGTAGATGATGGATTCCCGGAGCGAGGAGATGATGGGATCGAGGCCGCCGATGTCTGAAAGCCGGCAGGTACAATTAGGTGGTGAAGAGGCAGGGCAAGTTAAATTGCGCACCACTAAATCGAACATGTATATCATCTGGATGTATCACCTCGTTCGCGACCGTTCCTAGAGGATATTGTAACGTTAGA
Source organism: Lyophyllum semitale (assembly GCA_018851285.1). Taxonomy (NCBI): domain Eukaryota; kingdom Fungi; phylum Basidiomycota; class Agaricomycetes; order Agaricales; family Lyophyllaceae; genus Lyophyllum; species Lyophyllum semitale. The sequence goes on along the minus strand of JABCKH010000399.1, from coordinate 14,259 downwards.
TTAGCCTAGCGTGTGTCATGCAATCTGGCAGAACGTACGTTCATACTCGTCAAGTTTGAGGCCTGAGTGTCCCAACCGCTTCAACGCCTCTAGCTGTTTGGCCTTTACGTCCTCCTTCTTATCTGGTGACACGCTATCGAGTACCCACTGGATATCAAAAATTTGTCAACCAACACGACGAGGAACGGGTTATCTCGCAGTAATTACCCGCATGGTATAGTACAATGCTGCCTTGCATGGAAGTTTAGCGAGGAACATGAGAGGCGAATACGGAACACACTTGAGAAGCGAGAAAGAGTGCAACTAAATGGTCAAAATTTTTAGGTTTTCAGAGAAGCTTCAATTGGTGAACTCACCATCGAGCATGGCTCGTTTCGTACTGCTTGTCACCATGATGAAGCCAAGGAAAAAGTCCGCCTTGTGGTCAATCTACGCCGTGTATTGCAACGGCTGGTACTCCGATAGGTTGAACCAGAGCTTTGATCCTGCGTAGGACGTTAATCGAAAAATGGAGTCTTTGCAGTGAGAGTTGAGCAGGGGTGTGACAATTTCATGTGACAAAAGTCACAAGGGTTACGATCGGTCTGTTTTCGATTGGGTTTTTGAAGTCAAGCGGTGTGAAGAGGTGGGCACGGCAAGGATAACAATTCGACTAGCGACTACACGGTACGAGCAAAAGCAACCACAAAAGCAAAGCAAAATATTACGAAGGGTATCGCACGACGAGATAGAAAGAATACAGATTGAACCAAAGATGGAGATTGAATGCGATACTGCAGTGAAAATCAAGATCGTCCATCTGTAAATATGACTAAATACTTGGTCGACAGCGTCCGGAGCAATGCGCATGAGCTTGACGAAGTATCTAAGATCATCTTAACGGACGTCAAGATGAGGAGTAGCTGGCCAAGACAATCAGCGATAGGTTCTCACGAAGTTGGCGATGTAATACCTACTTGTATCGATCTGACCTGGGTGCAAGAGGGGCAGTGACCCTCGCAGCGACCGGATGCAGCAAAGGAAGAGGCTGTCCGGCGTGGACCTTCTGCATCGAGGATGCGTGGGAGGTAGTTGGTTGGAGGGTCAACCCTTGAGACATACGACGGAGGTACTGCGGTTGACGAATCGAATCTTTCCTGAGGATATGACGGGCAACGGGGGACCAATGTCGGAGCCAGTAGAGCGCAACGATGAGGGCGATGGAGAGAACTGCCAGCCAAGGTGAGATATATTGATGGTACAATGGATATCATGCGCACCTAGCACGACTGGGATAGCCACTAACGTGCTCCGGGACATTGACCCATTAGCGGGAGCATTTTCTTCTACCATATGCCGTTTGGAGACGTTGGGCGGGTCTCCGTTGGGGAGGGAAGCAGTTGGTAAAGCGGCCGCGGACGAGGCTAGCAATACCACGAAGGCAAGAAAGACGGCGATGAGGACGGCGAAAGGTCTGATAGAGGCGGCGAAGGACATGTCGGGGTATGGCAAGCTGGGAGTCTTGCTTTATTTAAATAGGGTTTGGATCTGAGCTTGGCGAATGGACAAAAGCCGAACCGTTACAAGGACGAACAGATTCGGGACTCGAGTCATTGGGCAACCCATAACGATCTGTGTGATGAGTGTGAAGAGTGCAGAAGATATACACAGCCTTTGGCTTGACCGGATTTGAAGTGAGCCGCTATTAGAGACCACGTTCCTAATATCATATAAATTTTCAAGCTGGCTAAGTTTACTTGGTGAGAATAAAAGATTCAGAAGGAGACCACAGATCACCGACGATAGGGAGAGGGAGAGGTGTGACGGGTCACATATCACGCCCACCGTATGTCCACGACATTCATGAACTGAGAATGGGTCTATCTGTATCTCTTATCCTTCTCCTTCTCCCCTTCCTGGGACCCTGGTTGCTGCTGTCCATCTACTCACATTGTTTACGCTCCAAAAACCATCGTCGCCGATTTCTCCTTCTCAAGAGCTTAGGGCTGTCCTCCAACGTGACTACTCGGCTTGTGGGGTTCTTCCATCCGTACTGGTCGGTATATTATCCACGTATTTGGAGTACTGCGCCTCCTGATTCTACTTAGCTGTTTCAAGTAATGCTGGTGGCGGCGGAGAACGAGTTCTATGGACCGCTATCGCTGCCTTGCAACGCACAGAGACCGATGTCGTGAGCGTCGTGTACAGCGGGGATACTGATGCTTCTAAAACCGAAATCATTGCAAAAGTGAAGGTACTAAATCTAAACCTCAATTCAACACCCGTTCTTTTCACCTACAATATAATAGGCCCGATTTGACATTACCTTGGATCCGTCCACGCTCCACTTTGTCTTCCTGAACTCCCGGCGAATGGTGGAAGATTCGACTTGGCCCCGTTTCACTATCCTTGGCCAGAGCCTTGGGTCGATGTATCTGGCTTGGGAAGCCATGAGCAAACTAATTCCAGATATCTACATCGGTGAGACCCTTGTAACCTAGTTTCAAAATACGTTAACGTTCTATTTCTGAAATTCGAAGATACCATGGGCTATGCCTTCACCTTCCACGTGGTATCGCTTTTGGGACGTATTCCCGTCGGTGCGTATGTGCACTACCCGACAATCAGCACCGACATGCTTGCCCGCGTTAAGTCCCGCAAGACTTGGCACACGAACACTGGTGCAGTCTCTTCCTCGGCCGTTCTAAGCAGAGGCAAGCTCTTGTACGCAATCCTTACTTTTTTATAAAGCCTCTGCGCGTTCTTACAACCCGTTTGTCAGGTACTACCGCATCGTCATGTTCTACTACGCCCGTTCGCTCCGCATGGCGCGTTTTCTAATGGCTAACTCGTCCTGGACTAAAAGCCACGTGGATGCAATACTGCAACACTCGGATCCCCTTCTGGAGGTCATCCACGCTCTGCCCCCGTTCGTTTTTTGGCGCGCTTATAATGCAGGGCTCTCTGTGGCCCAGATCGTGTACCCCCCTTGTGACACGCGAGAGATGGCCCAGTTTGCTCTTGAGGGCCGAGAACGCATCATCATAAGCGTTGCCCAATTCCGGTACATACACGGCTCCGTATCGATTCCTTGCTGCCGTTAAATTGTTTCTTTTCATTAGTCCGGAAAAGGACCACGCAGCTCAAGTACGGGCTTTTGAGCGTCTCGTTAGATTGCACCCAGAGCACGCCGAAGCCAAGAGCGGCGTGGCGGGCGTCAAACTTGTGTTGCTAGGGGGAAGCCGAAACATGGAAGATGCGGCACGAGTGGAGACCCTTCGTCAATTGGCAAAGGGGCTTGGTGTCGAGGTTCGTTCCGTTTTCCCGAGTATCCAAACCATGCCAGAATGAACTGGCTGGCTCAAACTTGTGCCTTCCCATAGGACCATGTTCGCTTTATTGTAAACGCACCATTCCCTGATATGCTTAAGTGGCTATCCCGAGCGAGCGTAGGTATGAATACCATGGTCGATGAGCATTTTGGCATAAATGTCGTGGAGTATATGGTAGGCATCCCCTTATGGCCTATTTTTTTTTCTCTTCTCATTCATCCATTGCACAGGCTGCGGGTGTGATCCCCGTCGTACACGCGTCTGGTGGGCCGCTCAAGGATATTGTGGTACCGTTCAACGGGGAATCTACAGGTCTGTAATCCCTCTTTAAGCTCCGCAGTGCACTGAACGATGTCAAACGCCTCGATTTTAGGGTATCATGCTGAGACCCCAGAGACCTTCGCAGAAGCCCTCCATGCCGCGCTGACCCTCAGCCCTACCGATGACTTGGCGATGCGGCATCGCGCGAGGACATGGGCTGTCCAGCGGTTTTCCGAGGAGGAATTTGAGCGCGGCTGGCAGGCGAGTGGTTGGCGAGACTGGTTATCCAGGGACCATTAATATAACAAAATGCGATTTTCTTTCGTTCTCCATGCAAGCTCGCTTCATAGATGGTTCCTCGACAGTCGATGAATTCTCCTTATATTTCTGCACAGCCTCGCCGGCAGCTTTTTCCTCGGTCTCGGTCAATGCAGATTACGAGTTCAGGACCTTTCATCCCCAAGCGCAGATCTTCGATTCGTGTTTTCCCCTTCAGGGTTGGGCTGTGCCTCACATTCAATTCTACTTACCACTGGTGGGCTCACCATCCGTAAAAATAGACTCCAGCATAATAACCATTCGATTGGTTCAGCTAGATCACAACTCGGACGGCGGTGATTATCCTAAAACCCGCTTTGAGTGAGGTCTCATACTTTCGCGATTCAAACTGAGGCCCGCTAAACTCGATGAACCTACATGCGAGCTACAGTTTGCCTTATCTTCTCCATCATAAACCCAGCCACCCAGCCCCCTCGAACCGACTCGACCCACTTGAATTGCAAGCCTCGCGTGGACTGGTGATCACCAGATACTTCACGTGTTCTGGACCTTGACCCTTGGGAAAACGCGTCGAACACTGAACAGCGAACTGGGTCTCGTCTCGGGCGAAAGCCATCGCTTCTACTAACCCCGGGTACTCACATCTAGCTCAAATAATGCGCATTGACAGTACGTTCATGACGATCGATCGACCTTTATCCTCGCTGGACGACTCGATTCGCTTTGGTGGTGCGATAAATTTTCCTCAGAAGCCGATGGTATGTTCCTGGCATAGCAATATTTGCCAGGGTCTTGAATTTGTCACCTCAAGGGTATTTCGAAGTCCTACGTGCCGTTTATTCGGCCGGAAAAAGAAACAATTACTTCTCCAGAATTGACGTACGTGCCTTCAGAGATGCGGCAGCATTTCCACAGCCGTAACACCACAAATAGAGCTTTCGTCCCGTTATCCATCTACTAATTGTAACTACACTGTATTGTGTCAGGTCATGGGTTACCAAGACTAGTGCTCTCGGGGGCCAAGCTAGTCAAGATCGAGAGACGAGAGTGACACCTGTCTATCACGTCAGGTATGCGTATGGGTGCCTATAAATATGCACACAATAACGCTCCAGCGGGGTCTCACGATTTCTCATACGCCTCAGGTCTAGAGACCTTTGCTCGCTGACCCTCCGTCAGCCCGCCAAGAGATGGTGTCCAGCTTGTGCCTTATGCCGGAACGAAAATTGCGCTCGACATACAGGAGGAATTAGGAAAAATGGAAGAATGTGGCTGTCTGCTTGGCATATCAGCATCATCATCTTCTGCCGCCACAGGCACGCGAACTTGGAGTCACTAATAACGTTCACATACTTACGCAGACTCGGAGGTAAAGCAGACAGACTTCCCAAAAAGAGTACAAAGTAGCAGGAGAGTTCGATTATTCATATAAGGCTCTGTGGGGAGAGGATATGGAACAAAAAAGACCAAAAACTGGATATGGGCCAAAGCTAAGTAGAGGGAAGTATACTCTTTGTACTTCTTTGTAAAGCGTTTTCAACGCGACGCAGTCACGTGAATCTATTTATAAAGCAGCAGTACTAAGAAAATTCTTGAGGGGTCTCTAGTATCTACTCATCACCTACCCAAGATATAGTCTATTCGCAGCGCGACGGCCTCATACAGTAATAATAAATTGAGTGGTGCGTCGAACGTTCTCCCCAGGGCTCTGCATTTTCATGTTACGCCGATTCTATATTTACACATACGTACATCTACTTACAATCATCTTTACTTTCCTCTACGGGACGAAGTCCAGCTTTGTGATAACTGCATCTCCCTTGCCTTGAATTTCGCTTAGGTTCTTGTATCCTATCAGCCCCATGGTGGCATCAAGGTCAGCAAGCGTGTGGCAGATAACTTGCTCAACCCCAGCCTCGCCAGCGACGGCCATTCCGTACAACCATGGTCTCCCAACTGTTCGTCTTAAGTTAATGTTCCACAGTTTAAAGGGATGTCTTACGTAGAATTGCCTGGGCACCGAGTGCCATAGCCTTGATGATGTCGCTCCCAGTGCGGATGCCGGAATCGAAAAGTACGGTGAGCTTCCCCGACTGCTGCGCATCCTTGATTTTGGTTGACCTCATGATGTTCTCAAGAGCATAGATAGATGGTATCGCTCCATCGACTTGGCGCCCACCTGTTCCAGCAAATCAAACTCGCGCTGAAAACCGACAATAAAAGAACATCGTACCATGATTGGAGACGATGATACCGTCGACGCCGTATCCTAGTGCCTTCTCTGCATCCTATGTGACTCCCTTCAAAAAACAAAGAAGTAAAAATGACCAGAGAAACGCACAAGCACACTCTGGATACCCTTCAAAATCAAAGGACCCTCCCAGTTTTCCCTCAAGAACTTGAGATCCTCCCAATCGTGGTAGAGTCCAGAATTACACTCCTTCAGCCACTCAGTACCAAGGAAGACACCTTCCTTAGTTTTCTCATCACCAGCCAGGAGTAGCTTATCCTTTGCCGCAGAGTCATAGGGGAATTCGGGGCGTTCATCCACAGGCTTACGGCCATACCTCGCCATGAAGACTGGGTCGGATCGTCCAACTTGGATGCCGACGCCGTGGAGGAAGGGTAAATACGCTCTTTCAATATCATGGGGTCTCCATCCAAGAACCATCGTATCGAGGGTAACTACTAGGGCCTTGAAACCGTTTGCTTTTGCTCGATTAAGAATTGAGAGTGTCACATCGTTTGTCCTCGGCCTGGACGAAATATTAGCACCTTCGAACGATTGAAAAGGGGATGATAAGAAGAACCAGTAGAGTTGATACCACCGGTAACCATCACCGTTGGCAGTGGCCACTTCCTCAATACTGCGGGACGAGGCCGTGCTCATGATAAAGGGAACGCCTAGTTTCTTGGCTGCTCGAGCAGGCGCGAGCTCAGCATCACCATGGAATATGCCTTGAACACCGATCGGAGCGATGAATATCGGGGCCGAGTGCGTAACTCCAAAAATCGTAGTCTTGTTCAGATTCAGTTCAAGTATGCACAGTCAGATCGATCAAATGCTATACCTCTAGATTTCGCACCGTCGCGTTGACAAGCATGCGAGGGATGAGGGCGTACCTATCCAGCGCCTTGCGATTAGCACGATAAGTAGTATTAGTGCCTGCGCTGCCACCAGCATAGAGGAAGGCCCCTGGAACAAAATTCAGCAGTGCTTGCTACCAACAGTTGTCAATGACGAGGTGGTAAGTACCTGGGTAGTCTTTCAACTTCTCCTTTGCTTTCTCTTCGATCTCCTCAAAGACCACGGTGCCCAAGGGTTGAGGTGCTTGCCGACTAGCATAGATGGCCGCCATGTATGAAGACCATTTCCCGGCTCCTGCGAAATCTGCCGTCGTCGCCATATTGACCGAATGGTAAAAGAGGTGATGGTAGTGGGTGATATGTGGGGGGGAGAAGTTCTGAAGTACGTTGTTACTTATAACTCTTGTGTGAGATCTTGATGCTGATTTCAGATAGAACCTTTTCGCGGTTCGAAGTTCAAAAAATACGCCATGTTACGCCGTACATGGAGTGGTGTGATCAAGTTCGGAGCATAGGAGACCCGCCCATCCGGTATCGAGATCATGAGGTGAAGTTGAAATTCTAAATGAACGGAAATGACTCGGATATTGTCAAGCGCATAAGCTTGTCAGCGTGCTTACGATTTGGCAGACAAATGGTACACACGAGCCTGAGCTACTATGCAGCTCGGTCAACTTGCGGTCAACGATGAGAAAAAAGAAAAAACCACGCATCGCTTCCCTTGATAGATAGATTGATTGATTGATAAGTATCACAGTCAAATCAAGAATAGGAAATAAGGCAAAGTATATCACAGCACCGCAGAGGCAGAAGGGAATATTGACTTTACAACGATATCTATCGTATGATCATGATGTGAGATGAGAAGGGGCGCTGGCTCCAAGTCATCAAATAAGTATGGCAAGCATAATGAAGCGCGACAAAGAAAGTCAAACGGAATATGGTACATCAGTCATGGTACATTGAAGGAAGCAGAGATGCTATATAGGTCGTATCTGGGATGCAGTTACCGCTGGAATCCTCATTGGCCTTAGTGGAGTGGGGTAAGGACTGGAGTGATGGTGCCCGTGTTGGTGGGATGGGGGAGACCATGGTTGGAATCAGGAAATGAAGCAAGAGGAACATGATATTGGCGGGGTCACCAAAGGGGGACGACCCGTCAAGGACAGCAATCGACGGAAACAGAGTCAAGTTGGGCTGCATACAAAGAACATGCAACACCTCGCGCTAACACCAGGCCAAAAATTTTATGGTTGTACGCAAGGAAGGGATGGGTTATGGGACTATGTCATTGATTTGAATCGAGGGTCGAAAAGTGATGATTGCAAGACTAACAGTTAAAACGAGGTGTTCAACGTGAGCAAGCAATTTCCGAGGGGTATGATGACTGCAAGGCCTCGTTATATGATTCCATTACATCCGTTCCAGTAGAAGGGTCATTTTGGGGCCTAAACCCTGCATGGCTTGTATGGCCAAATCCGTAAAAAGTTCCAGGATATTACCTTCAGTGATTATCACCACAGTTAACGATCGCAAGAACGGGAACCTGGGCGAGAAGAGCGCAGACGCAAGGCGTTCCCATCCACTGTAATCCCAATTCATAACCGTCGCCTCGGAGGAGAGATGGTCGCCTGGAGAGACGTAGAAAGAAAGGGTGAGTTTTTCGATGGAAATAGGTCGCAAAACCGTAGACAATACGGACTCCAGCCAGACTGGTGGACAGCCTGGATTCGGGAGCTCGAGCCAATCCTCGAATTTGATTGCGAGTGAGAGAAGAGCCTTATTGTAGGAGAGATTAGAAAACAGGCGTTGTAGGTGCTCTTGCGCTGTTTTAGTTTCAGTGGAAACGTTCGTCGGAAAAGAAAACGGACGAACATGAGTTTAACTCAATATGAAGCTCTTCCAGCGACGACCGAGTCACCTTCAAGATTCGGGGGACAAAGGAACAGCTATTAGCATTGCCCAGGAGAATCAATTTGCTGAGCCTGGTCAAGTCGACTCTACGACGTGGGCCATAAAACCATTCTTCGCTCATGCCGGTTTGTTGGCCCCGCCATATAGTCAAGGTATCCAAACGCGGCCTATATGGAATTTCCATCCGATGCTCCTCACCCCTGTGCTCAAAGCTTACGCCACTAAGCATCAGGTTTTTCAAAGCAGTGGCCCGCATAAAGATCCTTCTCTCCATAGAGGAGCCTGTTTCGAAACGCCAATTATCGAGTATTAAATCGCTAAGTGAAGGAAGTCCAATGATATTCATGATTGAGTCATAGAGATCAGCAGAGACGTCTTGCCATCCTCTCAAGGAGGAATTGCCAATCCGCAATATTCGAAGGCATTTCAGGAGGCGCAGAACGCTTGGAACACCAGATACTGTATTGGAGGGCATGTATATTATGTCTCCATTGTCGCGATCTTGAATACTGAAATATAGATCACGTATAAGTGGTGCGATAGTGGGTGAGGCCGAAAGAAGAGCTGATAGACGTCGGGATAGATCATCATTGTAGAGGACGACCGTATGGAAGAGATGGGCACGAGATGGTGTATTCCAGGAGCGACAGACGAGCGCACACGATTTCATTGTGGCAGGATAGGATCCGAGGGCATCGAGGAAGAGGTGAATAATTTCTTGGGGAAGTGATATCATGTTCTTGGCTGGTTGAAAAAAAATCAATGGATGAGATAGTTGTTGTGTCGAAGCGTGAGAAAACTGGGTTGAACTCATTTTTTGGATATTTCCTGGTTCCATATTGTACTGACCATGCCCCAGGACTCACTTCTACCTCTGCGTAACCGTCCAAGATACAGCGACAGGTCAGGAGATTATCCCGATACGAACGATTACCGTGAAAAACGTGACGACGGTCGTGGGCGCGAACGGCGAGGATACGAAAATCGCGGTCCGAACCGAGGAGATGAAGATATGGGCAGAGGATATAAAAGGGAAAGCTACAGGGAATATGGGGAAAAGGAGCGAGAACGAGAACGTGCCCAGGACCGCGAACGATATGACTCCGGCAGGGATCGAAACAGAGACCGAGACAGAGACGGAGGCTACGGCAGCCGCGCTGGCCCTTCGCGACGTTCTGCATCTCCAAGGCCTCGCTCCTCGCGTCCTCAATCTGACCCCTCACGGTCCAACGCCGCCTCACCATCACCATCAGCAGAGGATAAAGCGAAGCCGAATTTCAAACCATCTGGTCTCCTCGCAGCCGAAACGAATACTGTGAAAACTGCTGATGGGAATAGTACCGTGCTGAAGTACAACGAACCACCAGAAGCACGCAAGCCAGTGGTAGGGTGGAGATTGTACGTCTTTAAAGGCACTGAGCAGGTCGGTGAGTGCAGGATAATAATATTCGCACAAAGAAACTGTAATTGATGCCGGCTTTTCCTGATGCAGAGCTGCTTCATATTCACAGACAAAGTGCCTATTTGATTGGTAGAGATCGGTTGGTTGCAGACATCTCTGTGGACCATCCGTCATGTTCCAAGCAACACTCGGTCATCCAATGTGCGCGACCTCTTAGAGTCATACTCCGCCGCTTATTTATTCTGTAGACCGTCATGTTCAAGAGAAGGACGAGTTCGGAGGAGCGAAATCACTGACGAAGTGGGTGATTTATCAAAAGCATGTTATAACCTCCTGACTCTGTTTTCTTCTGCTTTCAGACCTTTCATAATAGATCTTGAGTCAACCAACGGAACACAAGTCAATGACCAAGCAATCCCCGCCTCACGATATTACGAGCTCAAAGCTGGCGATGGTAATGAATATCAGTCTTCTTTCGATCTTCCGCTGACTCAAAATCCGTCTCTTAAAGTGATTAAGTTTGGTCAATCTACCAGGGAATACGTTCTTCTCCATGATGAAGCAACATAGCGGCTTTCGCAGCATTCTGCCTCTCTGTTTGTGTACCTTTTTCTTTGGTCTGGGCAGTTTTGATCGAAATTGTATGTACTTCAATGTGAACAATTTCTAAACTTGACACATGCCTGAGATGATTTTCTCGTCAGTGCCCTGCCGATTGTAATTTGATTCCCTAGCCAATCCTGCATTGCGATCTGCGTTCTTGTCTACAAAGTAAGCCCTCCCACTATCCATTATAGATTGTGAATATATCCACCGCTGGCATCGAGTTTCAGAGCAAATTTACGTCCCTCAGTCGTTATTCCGGAATATCGTGAAGGTGTTATGCTTTTACTCGAGACAATTTTGAACATTTCCGAGTCAAGTCAGTCGTCAAACGGCCACGGCCAACTTTTCAACTGCCGTGGCCAGGTTATCTACTGCCTTGGCCAACATAGCCTCTGGCCGCCGCTGATAGTCCTCGTTTGAAGTCAGGGCTAGCTGCTCCTTGGCCTCCAAGACAACTCTTTTTACTGCCTGTTCACCCTCTTGATCGTATAGCTTCAGAACGCCCTCATCGCCGCCATACCTCTCCCTGACCGCATCCATGATCAATTTGACACCCCTCCAGTGCTCGCCAAGCCCCGTCCAATCGCGTACAATGGACCCACTGAATACTTGCTTCAAGCGGCTACGCTGGTCATGCTCGTGGGCTATCGCGTCAAACTCCTCCTTTTTGTTGAAATATAGCAGGGTCTGGTGTCGGACTTCTCGCCAGTCTTCCTCCACCACCACCTCCGATTCTTCGTTTTCTTCTGTCCGAGGACTGCCTGCAGCTTTTTCGGCTTCACATTTTTCCAACGCCCATTCGACAAATTCGCCGTACATTGCCCGCTCCGCCTTAACTTTCGAGAACCCCACGCCGTGCGTCCTAAATTTCTCAGGATTGAAGAACCGCGAAGACCCTGCCCATTCAAATGCCTCGCGTTTCGTGCGGAACCCTGCCTTCCAGGCATCCATCGGCCAGCCCATGAACTTTGTAATCTCGTCGAATGTTCGACAGAGATCAAGATGCGGATGGGGCGGGTTTGGTATCTGGACATTCGACTGCGGTCAGCATACGGAGTGAAACAAGTCAGTTAGAGATAGCGAACCCGGAGACCCTTTTCGCCCAAGGCCAAGCCAACATTCCTCGCGACCAAACTCATGATCATGCCTAGATCGCCATATGCATGGAAGAATACGATCCTTTCAAACTCTTCTCTGTCCGCGCAGACATTAACGTCTACCTGCAACAGAAGATATCAGTACGAGAAAATCTACGGGCTTGCTGTTTTAATTACTTGATAAAAAATATCTCCTCCCTCTACAACCTGACGTGCTTCATCTTCATCCTTTCCGTGATTGAACACCTTCCACCCACCCCTCGCAATTGGGACAGCAAAGTTTGATGTTCTGTTGCCTTCCTTTGGATTCATGTATATGGCGCCGATGGCGTTCTGAACGATTGTATGCGGAACGTTCACAGGAGCGCCCACACCCTCGCGATCGTCTATTGACGCGGGGTCCACACCAAGTTTGGGTCCAGTAACAACAAAGTCAATATCACCGTAGCTAGTCTTTTCTGGAGCCTCGAAAGGGACTGCTACATGTCGATAGAGCTTCTGAAGCTGAGGAAGCAAATGTATTTTCAGTGCAGTATAGACCGCAGGCGGCATGCGGGGGAAAGAGCTTGAACCCAGAACTGTGGCAAATGCATTTCCACCCATGAAAGATCGATAGCGGGTGGTGAATCACTGTGAAACTCGAGTGAAACTTATTATACTTGACTGCAGAACGAGGAACGACTGATGTGGAGGAGGTCACTGTCTGCAATCATGATATCGAACCATCCTGAAGTTCCCACAAGGCCACCTTTACCTCAGACTCTGACCCATCAAGCTTTATCACTACAGTGCTTGCGTTCATGGGGTGTGTCGTATCGACGAACGGCCCCACAAAGGCGCGCGCCGCTCTCCAAGCCCTTCATAATTGTACTGTGTTCTGTCGCTATGGTCCTAGGTATTGTAGCGTGGTTCAAGCGAAAGGCCCACAGGTCCGCAGGATGAGTCCCTAGTCCCCGTCCGCGTGCTTTCCCTGTTCTATGCTTTTGTTCGCTGTCATCCTGTCGGTGTTCACGCAGGTGTAATACCCGTCTCATTTGCGTATACTTCTCACCAGAATCCGGATTCTGATAATAAACTCCCTCCACCATGCACTATCCTCCTATCCTCCAATATTGTATCACCATCCCTATCGCTTCACTACCCACAGGGGCAATATACATATGAACTCATGGATATCATTCAACTTTGATATTTACTGTACACTGCTTCTAATCCTTCAAAGTCAGGGTCCTACCTTCGGCATGGAGTTTTGCAGAAAGCTCTTTGAATCTTTTATTCATCTCGAACCACCTGGGTGCTCTGGAGTGCCTGACAGCTCCCGGATGATAACGAGCAGAAGCAGCGCGAAGACCACGTGAACCGGGATTTCCTGAGCCACCGCTCTGTACCATCTCCATGAAACACTCGAGGGCCCATGGTGAGGATGGCAGAGAGAGATCCACGCGCTTCAGCTTTGGGAGCAATACACCCTGAGAGATGTGTTGCAACATCGACTCCGTCAACATAGTTTGCGGGACGGTGAGCTCTTCGACCGATTGTAAAATCGGGAATAGCAGCTGGAGGTCGGTTGCTGAAACCGCGGCCTTAGTATAAACAAATCTCTGCAAGGTGCAGCTTGAGCGTATGATGAGTGAGACGAGTGAGGGGATAATCTCGGTGGTCTTTCTGTCGGTAAACTCAACAGAAGTCAAGGACGGAAGAATAAGTGGCTGGAGAAACTGCACCGCGACATTGGGAGATCCAGAGTCACTGGATATCTTGAGAGATTGGAGATGGGAATGGAAAATGGACGGAGGGCGGAAGACTGGTGCCTCTCCAACAAACAACAGCTCGCAGTGCACCGCAGACTTGCACCATTGAACAATTGAAAATGCTGTTGCAAGGTTTATGCAGGTATTTCGCAGGGTTATATGAGTTAATTGCGCCCACGGCAGATCAGAAGCATATTCTGAGATATAGGGTAGGAAATCCGCAAAGAAGTTGTTGATTAAGACTCTGCGGAGACTTGGAGTGTCGTTGAACGCAGTAAATTTTGGAATATATTCTTCGTCATAGCCAGTCTGGTAGACTTCGCCGGTCAATGTCAAGGACTCCAAGACGTTGAATAGTGTGGGCGACGTCTGAAGAAACGGATAAAGAAGGTGTGGCGAAGATGATAGACTGATGTGAGTGAGTTGTGAACAGAATGGAATAATGAGATCTCCAATGGGATCGACATCTTTGGTGAAGAAAGCTCTATGATGACCGTACATGTAGAGGTCAATGGAGCGTGTGCCCCGAGAAAGGATGGTGGCCGAAACTG
>JABCKH010000398.1:0-16817 GCA_018851285.1 Lyophyllum semitale | reverse complement strand
GCTGCTCTATTGTCCTACTTCCGATATGATCGCGGACATCTTCACCAAATCGCTTGCTCGCGTCAAGCTCGAGAAGTTCCGTGAACTTCTTGGTGTCGTCTAGAGTCCCCGTTCATCTCGAGGGGGAGTGTTGAGCAGCCGATACCTACCTATTACGGACGGTTACATAATCTCTTATGTTTTCTTTGGTCGTTATGCTCCGACACACCTCAGTGCTTTCATATCACTGAGGTGTAAGTTCTTCGTACATATTCATTTACTATCCCGTACTGATACCTCGTAGTATACCTTACACTTTCCGTTACAGGTATACTCAATATACACTAGTGCTTTCATATCACTGAGGTTATACCTTACACTTTCCGTTACAGTCCCAACCTCATTCCGTTTCGCTCCGTTGCCCCGCTACCACGGTCCACTGCTCAACACTAGCGTCATAAACTCGTTTGCTGGTGCAAGCAACTTCCGCATTCACGACAGCACCTTCACCGACATTGGGCAACAAATTCTGACCTCCCATGATCGCGAATACCACATCACTTATATATATATAATCTGCCATCTTCAACTCATCCGGCACTGACCGTCAACGCCGCGGCCGTGTGCTGAATTGCCTCGGTCTCTAATATTGCAGGACTTGGAGATCGGAAGGCACTCACCTCCAGGTCGAGAGCTTCTACAGTTGATGGCATCGTTTCCACGACTGTTCAGGTGTTTCATGATCATCCTTTACCAGCTTCAATTTGTCTTTATTTTGTGATGCTGCAGCTGCTCCGAGGCTATTTTTCCCGAATACGTAGACCTGTCTAGGTAGAGGCCTTAGTATTACTATTGATGCATTCTTCGATGACACAGGGTGGTTCTATCAAATAAGCACCAGTCCCCGCTGCCCAGTTGACAATTTGGTGACAATCGCAAATCATTGGTTGGTT
Source organism: Lyophyllum semitale (assembly GCA_018851285.1). Lineage (NCBI taxonomy): Eukaryota > Fungi > Basidiomycota > Agaricomycetes > Agaricales > Lyophyllaceae > Lyophyllum > Lyophyllum semitale. The sequence continues at coordinate 15,885 of JABCKH010000398.1, read as the reverse complement.
GGTGGCACGACGCTACCGCAGACGTTGCATCGAGATAGATGTTCATGAACCCATTTCATACTTCGGAAATCGACTTCAATCTATTGACAAACGAATTGGAACGACAAACAGTAAGCAACCCTTACTCTACAGCCGTAATTTCGAAGATTGCATCCAGCATTTGTATATCATGTTCGGCCATGATGAGCTCGCCGTCTTTTGCCCCGTCAGGTCGCCACAGTCCCTTTTTGGGGTCATTGAGTACGTTCATGGGGTATCGCACTTTGTTAATCTCCCCAGCCCAATCAAAATCGACCAGCATAAATTTCGCGTCGCCGCTTTTTGCAACCATGAGATTAATGTCGCGAATGTCGCCATGAACATAGCCCGCTCGATGTAATGCTTCTACTCTGGCCCTTATTCCGTCGCGGATCAGGGGAGCATGGGCAGCATTGAAGTTGGGAAGGTCGCGGAACTCGTAGTAGTTGATATAGTCACTGTCGAGGCTCTCCATGACGACCATATGCCAGCCGCCAGGTATATCCTCGAACCCCAGGAGTTTCGGTGCAGCACCCCTTCCTGCACAAAAGATATGCGCATCCTTAGAATAGTGACGGACGAACTTGATGCAGATGCTATCGCCACTGTCCAGGAGCTTGCCAAGAAAGATAAGCTTCTTGTTCATCGCCGATATATACTCGAATTGCTGCTGGGTATTGTCCGCAAGTGATGTGAAATGTTTTCGGTATGGATAGGTGCAGGGAGGCCGAGATTTGGATTTGTTGATGGCAGGGAGATCTACGTTGTAGTACTCCTTGAGTGAATTAATCGCAAGTTTGACGGCTCCGAGATGACGCGCAAGCATGTTCCTTGCCTTGGTATCGGTATGGTGGAAGTGCAACGGAAGTGCCGGCGACAGGATCTGTAAGTTCGGGTGGTCAGTCCACGCCGCACCCGCAAAGCTAATATATGGGCCTGAACCAAACGTTGGAAATTAGAATGGATGGGGATGACATATGGAAAGGACGAACCGAAGACGAGTATAATCAAACACGGTAGAACCGAACCCGGGATTGCGGCACCATGCTGTCTGGTGCTCTCGATGTAGTAGAATCCTGACTGAAGATACGGCTCCGCCCCCTTCGAACCAATCTCGCCCTTCACCTCCAGGATGGCAGGACGGTGGCCATCGACAGTGATATCGCCATCGGTCTCAAATCCCGTGCCTTCGATTTTGGTTCGTGTTAGAGCTATACCATACTCAGCAAGGATCCTTCGTAAGGCTACGGCCCTGGGATCCTCCTTGGGGAAGATTTCTGACATCTCCCTCGATAATTCCAGCCCGGCTACATTATCTTTCTCTATCGGGGAGTACGTCTCACAATCGTCCATGAATTGGCCAAAAACGGGATGCAATAGAGTCACGGGAATTGTCGCAGAGGCATCGGGAGGACGGTTGCAGTAAATTTTTACGTTGTCGGTCCGTTGTTGATGTTCCTCAAAATTTGAAGGGTTTCCCTGACTCGAAGGGGCCGCAGGCTTATACTTTCGATAATAACCGTCTCGAAGCGTTCCGAGGTCATCGGAAGGAGGGGAGAATTTGTGAGCTGGATGCAGTATATGATGAGTATTATCGAGCTAAGACTACAGCGATACTCACAGGTGGATAGAGAGCGCACGATAATATGCAGAACGTCCTTTTTGAGCGCAGTTGGGAACAGCTGTGACAGATTTTCTATCGCCGGTAAGCTATTTTCTTCAGTGAGATCCAGGTCGGCAACGGTGCACTGCATATCTACAGGAATAGGGACCTTCCATAGGGAAAGTTCGCGTGCGAGAACGCGATCGAATGCATATGCCTTCTCCTTAATCAGGTCCTTGAGGGCGCTGATGTTCTCTGTATCCGCGATCTTGACAGTAAAAGCATGCTTGAAGGCATCGCCGAGGACAACACTGTTACTTTCGACGACGCAACAATTGATCGCGAGGATCCGCTGTGGCATGACATCTATGTGCAATGGATGAACTGATGAAGAAAGACGTATGAAGAAAGCTGATTAACACTCACCAAGGGATGGCTTGACAATAACGTGGATGTGTTCTTCGGATACGTCTCGGAAGACCTTTGACAGTTTTAGACTGGCGCGGATTGGTTTCATTTCATTTAAATCCAACTTGGCGACGTTTTCCGCAAGATCGTCGTCGTCGGGAAGCTTTAACTCGCTGATATTCCAGAAGACTAGATTGCTTGCGGAGATGTTATCAAACCTGGGCCTCGTCTCCTCCTTGATCAACTTCGTGAGGGCGGAGACCGTCTCCGTATTTTGTATCTGCACTGTGACGGAGGTACGCGATTCGGCATGGAACATAGCCAAGCAGTTGAGCGTCAGTGTGGAGGACATGTTGAATGTTCAACTGATCGATAGAGAGGAGTCGATGAGTAAAGAAAAGAAACTGAGTGCCACACTTAGAACATCGACAATAATGAACAGCATTCTGTCCAAACATACCGACTCACGTGATCACGTCACCGGACTGAACAAAATCCATAGAAGTCCCTAGGGCCATTACAAAAGGTACTCATCGACCTCACACTTCAAACGATTCCGCATCCTCCTCACCCATCTTCCCAAGATCCAACTTCCGTTTCCTCCCCAGCATCAACTTCCCATCTCCATACCCAACACCAGCCTTCTTCCTTAGCGCATCCAAATCCTGCTCCGCCCACTCGAGCACCAGATGTCTCCCAAGCAAATGAGTATGCCGCAACGCTGCGTACACGTCCTGGAATCGAAACTTTTTCGGGAGACGGACTGATTTGAGGTGGCTGTGGGATCTACACAACGACGAGCAAGTCAGCTTCAAGGAACGAGAAAGGTAGAGAGAGGGGAAGAAAAGACATACCCAAACAAAGCCTGAATATCCTTCTTCGTAGCCTCGAACGGCATATTCTTCACAATCATCTTCGTCGTCCTCCCCCCCCGCCTTCTTCTCCCCCTCCCCCGCCTTCCATTTCCCCCCTACCTCCTCCATACCTCCTCCAGCAAACTTCACATGCAACGCATGCCCATCCAACGCAAACCCCTGCAGCCCCGCCAGCGCCTTCCTCGCGCCCTCCACATCCCTGAACCCCACAAACCCATACCCCATGTTCAACCTCGCGTTCTCCCCTGGGCGCTTCGAATCCGGCTTCGTCTGCACAGGCGAGAAGGAGAAGGAGGGGAGGTGTCGGAATATCTGCGTCAGCCGGTCTTGTGTCGTCCAGAAGGATAGGTTCTTCACGTAGAGCGTCGCGCCGCCCTTGATCTCCCCCTCCACCTCCCCCCCTTCCTTCCCTTTCCCTTCCACAGCTCCCTCGCCGAGCACCTGCTCCGCGATCTTCACCCCCCGAAGCGCCGAGCCCTCCGGCAGCGCATACGTCTCCAGCCCCGGCACAGCGCCCTCCACGAACATCCCCAACGGGCCCTTCTCAAGGTATATAACCGACTTCCCCAGCCTTCTATACGCCACCGCCCTAAACGCCTTCCCCGCCTCCTCCGGGTCCACACAATCTACCACCGCCATAGTCCCTGTGGACGGCACGAGCACCCTGCGGGGAGAAGAGGTTGTGGAGGTGCCGTAGGGGATGTTCTTGACGAGGATGGTGGTGGCTGACCGGGCGCGAGAAGAGAAGGGAGAGAGGGAGGAGAGGAGGACCCCTTCGGAGGCAAGGTAGGATTTGGTTTCGTTGATGATGTGTGTTTCGGCGAGGGCGAGTTTTGACGGCGGCGTTGTCACCGGACTCGGGGTTGAGGATGGAGGTTTTGGGGATGTTGAGGCGATCGGGTATGGAGGATGCGCTCTGGAAGTGGAAAATAAGTCTTGAGAGGGGTGATGTAGGATGTGGATGGACGAACATTCATGTATAACATGCTCCATCTAAACTCCTTACTTGCCATCAACTTCCGTTTAGCATGCTTCTCGACCTTGACCGTCTTCCTCCGCCCCTCCTCCGCTTTGACTTGAGCCTTACTCCTCCTGTCGACAGCAGCGAGAATATGGATGAGCCGCCCTTGGAATGATTTCCGGTCGAGCGCCTCGTACGCCCGCAACAGCATAAAGTAGCATAAGTAGGCGACGCCTTTGGGCTGCTTCGTGGAGATATCGGTGGGTATGTGGACCTTCATAAGAGAGAGAAAATCGAAAGTTAGTTAGAGGCTTTGATCTGGAGGACGTGAAGAAAAGAGAGAGTCAGAGAATCATGTCTACTATCGGTTTTCCCTGAGGATCAACATCCCCGAAGGTCTGATGTCCCTAGACCGGTGACCGTTCCCTCTACTGAGAGGCAAGCCTCGAGTAGAGCTTGCCTCTCGGTTGAGGGAGTGGTTACCAGTCTATGATGTCCCTATGTTATGATTTTCATCAGGTCGAGAGAACGGAACGTGTGATTTACCTGTGAAAGGAAAAGAGACGTCAGCGTGGGCGAGCGACGAGAGGATCAGAAAATTATTTCTACTAGAAATCAGGCTCAGGGTTCTACTTATAGGATTCCTAAAGGATCAACATTCACCGGCACCGCTCGGTGTGGTGTCTGATGTCCCTATGTTAATTATCGTCGCAGCCGACGCGTCCGTGGGGGGAACGAAAAGAAAGAGAGAACAAGAAAAGAAGAAAAGGAGAGGAAAGAAGGCTCACCTGGGATATTTCGCCAAAGGGCTCGAAGAGCTCGAGAAGATCACCATCCGGGCACGAGAACGCCAAGTTCGGGACGAACAGCCTACTAGCTGTCTGTAGGATCGTTGATGATTTACCTGCAAAAAGAAAAGACGTCAGCGTTGAGGCTTTGAATCACGAGCGACGAGAGGATCAGAAAAGACTATTTCTACGCAGCTGACGCGTCCGTCGCGACGGGAGAAACGAAAAAAAAAAGAAAACAAGAAAACAAGAAAAGGAAAAAGAAAGAAGGCTCACCTGGGATATTTCGCTAAAGGGCTCGAAGAGCTCGAGAAGATTGGCATTCGCGCACAAGAACGCCAAGTTCCAGAGTCGGTAGGATCGTTGGATCTTTCGGTGTTCTGGCTGAGCAGGCTCCTGGCGGACTTTCTCTCTCTGCCGGGACCAAACATTAGGGTTCGGGAGGTGTAACGAAGGGAGGGAGGCTTTGAGAAACGCACCATAGATTGCGAAGGATCAGACACCCATCCAAGTCGTCATCGGACTGCTCAAACGCCTTCTCCAACATATCCACATCCACCGCCTTCGACATCCGCTACTTCATCCAGTCCAGGTCGGCCTCGTCGTCTCGCGCGGGCGTGGGTGTTCTTCTTCAGTGACCAATCTAGTTGGATCAGCGGTTCTTCATTGGACGATGTAGGTTCCTTTGAATTTCAGTGGTGGGGAGGTGGGGTTGGAGTCGCCGCATATGCGTTCTCCACTTCGGTTCATGATAAAAAGTCGAGGAACGAAATCCGCGCGCTCTTGAATCAAATTTTTAGGGAAGACGGGCTGATTTGAGATGACAAGGTAGAAGAAACGACATAAACATGACGTCGGGTGTTGCCGACAACCTCTTCTCCTCGATACAACCTTCATTTCCTTGTAAGACGTCTCGCTCTCCTCCGTCAACACGAGCCGTTCGTCGTCAAGAGCAGCTCCCTCCGCGCCTTTTGCACCCACCATTAACTCTGGCATCACTCTACACAGCAACAATCTGCTATAAGAGTGAAGCGCATCCTCGTCTCATTCCCTTCGCCGAACATACGAGTTTATGTTTGAATTCCCACCCACCCTTGTACCTCGTCTCGGCCACTAGGGTTTGGGTCAGATCTCTTCTCCCATGTCGGAAAGCGCTTCGCGCTTTCACCCTTGTGTACTGCATCGTTCTCATAGCATCTTATCCTGGTCTACCTCTAGTCTACATAATGTTAACATCATGGTTCTCTGCCCTCCTCGCTAAATCCCTAAGTGAGCAGACAAAGACTTCACAATCTTCGTCGTCCGACTGCCTTCCTTCCCGTCTTCCTTGCCCCCTCCTTCCCTTTCCCCTTCCTCTCCCCGTCCACACCCCGCCCGGCATACTTTACATGCAGCGCCTGCCCATCAAGCACAAACCCCTGCAAACCACAACGCCTTCCTCACACCTCATAGGCATATCAAAGCATATCAAACACGCGAGTGCCACGTGAATAGAGCTATGTATCCGCACTGCCTCGTGTACTATTAAACTTCGTGCATGTGGGCCTCTTTCACAGCCCAACCCGTACCACCAGAGGCTCCTCAGTAGACGCTATCCCAACCGTCCACACCTTTCCTTCCACCAATACCCCAGCCAGTTGAGCAAGGAAGCCATGCCCGGGAAACGCGTAAGATTTGCCTCGGATAACACCTTCGAGCCACCAAGTCCCGCCTTGTCGGTTTGTAGTATGCTCAGATCCCCAATAGAAGAGCTCGCTAACCGGAACACTTTTAGTGTTTGGATTTGGGGCCAGCTACGACCGATGATGACGAGATGGATGGCATGGTCACATTCGACCAGATCTTGGACCCACTCACTATCCCCGACTTCATGCCCACCTCCAACGCCTCCCACTCCCACTACCCAACGGAAATGGACGGCCAGTCCCAAACCTGGTCCTCAGGCATCAACACCCCTACGCACTTCACACACGCCTGGTCCACTGCTGCCGGATCCCCCACCTCCTCCCACCTCTCCGCCGACTCCTCAGAGGACCCGCACTCCCCTGCGTCCTCCCCGTTCTCGTTCCACAACTTCAACCACGATGTGCTCGCACGTTACGACCTCCTCCCGACCCTCCTCCCGCACGACTTCTCCTCCGAGGTCGGGGTGGGCAATTTACATTCTACGTTCCCGGACGAGATGTTCCCGCCCAGCGGGTTCAGGGGCTTCACGCACCACTCTAACTACGCTGACGATCTTATATTTGGTGCGAGGACATACCAGCTGCAGCACCCACAGCATGCGCAGGAAGGCACCCCCATCTGGGGCAGACCCCCAGGAAGCGCCGAACAGAGTCAACCGAGTCCCGCAGCACAGCCTACGTACCAGGACGCTCCGCAACGCAACGCGGAAGCGCCAGCCGATTCGTATGGTGGCTTCGGTGGTGGTGGGGGCCATGCGCAGGAAGGCACCCTGACGACACAGCCTTGGGGCGGCCCAGGAAGCGCCGAACCGAGTCCCTCAGCGGAGCCTACGTACCAAGACGCTCCCCAGCGCGACGCGAAAGTGCTAGCGCATTCGTCCGGGTCGACAAGACCAGTCACGCCCAGCAACCCCAATACGTCGGAAGGACCTGGCGTCGTAAATTCGTTTGCCGGTGCAAGCGACTTCCGCATCCATGACAGCACCTTCACCGACATCGGGCAACAAATTTTTGTGACCTCCCATGATCGCGAATATCACATCAGTAACATACATAATCCGCCATCTGCAACTCAACCGGCACTGAATAGAGCACCTGACAGTAACCTGCAAGTTCCGTCTACATCGACATTTTCATTTAAAGCACCATTCCCTGCCTCTTCCGCCTCGTCCTCGGTGGCATATCCTCTGAAACGAAGACGTGCATCCCCCGCACTCCCCTCTTCACCCCGAGTCGTCCAGGCGTGGAATTTTCGCGATGATGCGGGCCTTGAATTGCATGTACCAGAGACTGAGGCATCGGGGCTGGTTCCGGAGAAACGAGGGAAGATGAGGAAGCTCGCCAGTGGGGCGGATTGTGAGCCCTTTCAGGAGAAGAAACGAAGGAAGAAGTGGTCCGACGAGGAGACAAAGATGCTGGTGTCGGGTTGCAATCACGTGAGTTCTCTACTTTCATTCGCCAGGGCCTTGGCTCAATGTGGTGACAGCATGGGGTGGGCAACTGGAAGACCATACTGAGCGATCCTACGCTTAAATTCGACAATCGGTCCCCTGTAGATCTTAAGGACCGGTATGTCGGACCAGCTTTTATTATGATTGTCAACTGACGCGCCGAAGCTTCCGTACATATTTTCCCGATGCGTATAAAGAACACTACCCGAATGCCCGGACACACCTATCTAGTGTAGACCGTTCGACGCTCCCAGATGGTTCATCGCTCTCCGAAAAAACACGCAGCAAGAAAGGCACCCCCACAACAGAGCCCTGGGGCGGCCCAGGAAGCGCCGAACCGAGTCCCACAGCGGAGCCTACGTACCAAGACGCTCCACAGCGCAACGCGGACGCGCCAGCCCATTCGTCTGGGTCGACAAGACCAGCCGCGCCAAGCAATACTCGACTGTCGTCAGAAGCACCTAGCATAAATTCGTTTGCCGGTGCAAGCGACTTTGGCATCCACGACAGCACCTTCACCGACATCGGGCAACAAATTTCCGTGACCTCCCATGATCGCGAATACCACATTACTAACATACATAATCCGCCAACTCATCCGGCACCGAATGTCAACAACGCTGCCGTATGGATTGCCTCTGCCTCTAATATTGTGTTTTATCGGCAGGCAGCCGCGGTGGGCGCCTCCAGGTCCAGCGCTTCCTCCCTTGATAGCATCCTTTCCACGTCCGTTCAAGTGTTCCATGATCATCCTTTACCGACTTCAATTTGCCTTTATTTTATGATGCTGCAGCTGCTCCGAAACTACTTTTCTAGACCTTCCTAGATAGAGGCCTTCAGTACTATCAATGCACTCTTCGATGACAAAAGGTGGTTCTATATCAAATGGGTTCGCAAATCATACAGTCAGCTATTGGCACGACGCTGTGCAGACGTAACATCGATTTAAGTAGATCACATCGAGAGATGTTGGAAATCGACTTCAATCTGCTAGCATTTCCACATCCTCCTCACCCGTCTTCCCAAGATCCAACTTCCGTTTCCTCCCCGGCATCAACTTCCCATCTCCATACCCAACCCCAGCCTTCTTCCTTAACACATCCAAATCCTGCTCCGCCTCCTCCGCCCACTCGAGCACCAGATGTCTCCCAAGCAAATGCGTATGCCGCAACGCCGCATACGCGTTCTCCGCCTCGGCCCGCGACACAAAGTCCAGGAACGCGAATCCGCGCGTTCTGGAATCGAACTTTTTCGGGAGACGGACTGATTTGAGGTGGCCATGGGATCTACACGACGACGAGCGAGTCAGCTTCAAGGAACGAGAAAGGTAGAGAGAGGGGAAGTGAAGACATACCCAAACAAAGCCTGAATATCCTTCTTCGTAGCCTCGAACGGCACATTCTTCACGATCATCTTCGTCGTCCGACTGCCAGACTTTTTCTCCCCCTCCTTCCCCTTCCCCTCTTCCACACCCCTCCCAGCAAACTTCACATGCAACGCATGCCCATCCAACACAAACCCCTGCAGCCCCCCCAGCGCCTTCCTCGCGCCCTCCGCATCCTTGAACCCCACAAACCCATACCCCATGCTCAACCTCCCCGCACCCTCCGGGCGCTTCGGATCCGGCTTCGTCTGCACCCGCGCGAAGGAGAAGGAGGGCAGGTGCCGCACCATCTGCGTCAGCCGCTCCTGCGTCGTCGAGAACGATAGGTTCTTCACGTAGAGCGTCGCACCGCCAGCGATTTCCCCTTCCCCCTCCCCCTCTTCCTTCCCTTCCACACCTCCCTCACCGAGCACCTGCTCCGCGATCTTCACCCCCCTCAGCGCCGACCCCTCCGGCAGGGCATACGTCTCCAGCCCCGGCCCCGGCACCGCACCTTCCACGAACATCCCAAGTGGGCCCTTCTCAAGGTACACCACCGAGTTCCCCAGCCTCCTATACGCAACCGCCCTAAAAGCCTTCCCCGCCTCCTCCGGGTCCACAAAATCCACCACAGCCATAGTCCCCGCAGGCGGTACCAGCACCCTCGCGAGTTCCCCATGCGGTTCGAAGAGTTCGTGGATCTGGGAGGCGGAGGTGCCGTAGGGGATGTTTTTGACGAGGATGGTGGTGGCTGACCGGGCGGCGCGGGAGGAGGGGGAGAAGGAGGAGAGGAGGACGCCTTGGGAGGCGAGGTAGGATTTGGTTTCGTTGATGATGTGGGTTTCGGCGAGGGCGAGTTTGACGGCGGCGTTGTCCCCGGATTCGGGGTTGAGGATGGAGGTTTTGGGGATGTTGAGGCGGTCGGCTATGGAGGATGCGACGGCGTCGCTCTGGAAGGGGGAGAATGAGTCTCGAGAATGATATATGATATTGATGGAGATGGAACGAACATTCATGTACAGCATGCTCCAGTTAAACTCCTTACTCGCCATCCCCTTCCGCTTGGCCTGCTTCTCGCCCTTGACCGTCTTCCCCCGCCCCTCCTCATCTTCGACTTGGGCCTTACTCCTCCTGTCAACGGCAGCGAGAATATGGATAAGCCGACCCTGGAAGGACTTCCGATCGAGCGCCTCATACGCCGCAACGGCGTTCGCGGCCTGGGAAAAAGTGATGTAGGCGACGCCTTTGGGCTGCTTCGTGGTTATGTCGGTGGGTATGTGGACCTTTATAAGAGAGAGAATGGAAGTCAGCGTGAGGCTTTAAATCACAAGCGATGAGAAGAGGGATCAGAATTATTTCTACTATCGGTTTTCCCTGAGGATCAACATCCCCGAAGGTCTGATGTCCCTATGTTATGGTTTTTCATCAGGTCGAGAGAACGGAACGTGTGATTTACCTGTGAAAGAAAGAGAGGTCAGTGTGAGATTTTAAATCGCGAGCGACGAGCACAGGATCAGAACATCCACGTGGTTTTACTAAGCTCAACATTCCCGAAGGTCTGAAGTATGCACTTTTGTCATCAGGTTCGAGAACGGAACGTATGATTTACCTGTGAAAGAAAAAGACGTTAGCGTGAGGCTTTAAATCGCGAGCGAAGAGAAGGGAGATCAGAAAATTATTTCTACTATCGGTTTTCCCTGAGGATCAACATTCCCGAGCGGGTCTGATGTCCCTATGTAAGTTTTTCATCTTTTCGCATTTTCGCCGTGGCCGGCGTTTTGTGGAATGGAGAAGGGGGGGGGGTCTTACCTAGGGGTGAAAGCGTCAGCGATGGATATGAGTAGATGGAGATCAAGGAAAAGGGGGACGAAGAAAGAAGGCTCAAATGCATCTTCTTGAAAGATCAACATCCACCGCTCGGGTGTCTGATATCATGCAAATTTATCATCATAGCCAACACATCGTCGTAGCGGAACGAAACGAAAAAGAAAACAAGAAGAAAACGAGGAAAGAAAGAAAGGACTCACCTGTGATATTTCACCAAAAGGCTCAAACAGCTCGCGAAGATCCGCATCCGAGCACGAGAACGCCAAGTTCCGTACAAACAGCCTAGCAGTCTGTAAAATCGTCTCCACCGTCGGATCCTTTGGCGTTTCTGGCTGCGCAGGTTCCTGGCCGGGTTTCTGTTTCTGCGGGGACCAAACCAAGTATTAGGGTTCGGGAAGTTATAACAAAGGGAGGGAGGCTTCAAGAAACGCACTGATTGTGAAGCCTTCCCAGGTCCATCTTCGTCATCATCGGACTGCTCAAACGCCTTCTCAACCACGTCCACGGTCTTCGACATCCGCTGCTTCATCCAATCGAGGTCGGAGACGCCCTCCTCGTCCCGCACGGGCATCGGTATCGGTACGTCTTCTTCAGTGACCTCGATCGGGCGTTCTTCGTTCGCCCAGCTCGGGCCCTTTTTGGTGCGGGGCTGCATTATTTTCATGTATTCGTCGAGTTGGGGGTTGGAGGACTTTGCTGGAAGGGGCGCGTTGGTGTTGGAGTTGACGTTGGAGTTGGAGGGTGTGGTGTGGTCGGTGGGTGAGGGACCGAGTCGTGGACGTTTATTCGGCCGTGGGGGAGGCGCGTCTTTCGCACCCTATACACAAGATCATCAATCATCCAGTCCACAAAAAAGAATTTAGGCAAAAGTAGACGAACCTCAATGACATTGACACTAATCCTCGTCGAATCAATGAACGTCCGATCAAACCACTCCCTCGCGGCTAGAGCCTCCTTCTCCGACTTATACCCTACGAACCCGAAGCGGCGGGACGTCCCGTCTGGCTTCAGCGCGACCTTGAAGTCTGTGAGGGTTCCCCCCGGGCCATTTGGTTGCTCGAAGTGCGTGCGGAGCTGGGCGGGGGTGGTGTAGGAGGGGAGGTTCTTGATTATTAGCCGGGACATTGGGGTCTAAGGCGAGAGGGTTAGTGGGCACAGAGGGAGAGATAGGATTATACGGACTTGAAGAGATCGTTGGTGGGTGGGGAATAAAAGATTTTTATGCTAGTGGGTGGGTTTGAGCTCCGCTGCGGCCATCTCCGAGGATCCTTCCCCATCGCGAAACTTTCAATTATCAGTTCTTTTTATGACAAGCTCTGCGACGTTATACTAAGTATGGCGTCTAAAACAGTGTTCTCAAACGAAAAGAACCCGCGAGGCATACCAAAAGCCCCATTCGTGGTGGGTCCAACCCAATCTTCTCCACTTTTATCTACTCAATCTATCGTGACAGGCAGATGTAGAAGAATACCTCGGCGGCCCTGACGCCGAAGTCGAAGGAACGCTCAAAAACTTCCAAGATGCCTTAGCGTACGCCGCCTTCTTGTTTTTCTCGTGATATTGTGCTGTGCGCTGAAGGATTGAAACGAAAGGACAGCAAATACCGGTACATGGATGGGAATCTCGCGCAGCGAAGGCAGAGCTTGGAGGAGAAGATCCCGGATATTAGGAAGACGCTGGATATGGTGGTTTTTTTACAGGAACGAAGGGTGAGTGTTTGTGTGATTTGGGGAGCTTTGGGGTTGATTGATTGGGTGTGGTAGGAAGGGAAGGGCAAGAGTGATGAGGATGATCTGGATGACTTGGAGGATGAGGGCGATGTGAAGCCGCTCAGGACGACGTTTGAACTAAACGACACGCTTTTTGCGGAAGCGGAACTGGAAGAGACGGACACTGTCTACCTATGGCTCGGCGTACGTTCCTCCCCACCTATTATCTATATACTACGAATACTGACGCCCTTGCTATTTGCTATGTATCTACAGGCGAACGTCATGCTGTCGTACGAAATCCCCGCCGCGATCGCGTTATTAAAGTCAAAGCTCGAGGCTGCACAGACAGGGTTGGACAACACGATTGAGGATCTGGAGTTCTTGAGGGAGCAGCTGACGATAATGGAGGTGAATACGGCGAGGGTGTATAATTGGGATGTGAAGCGGAGAGGGGAGAGGAGGGAGAGGGAGGAGGCGGTGAAGGCGGTGAAATCCAAGGAGTGATTTGTGTATCGTATAATAAAGACTCCTTTCCTGTCATGTACTGATAGATGAGACAGACAGATCATGTCCTCAATGAGTCAATTATAGTTTTGTGGCTAAGACGTTCACAAGGTAGGGGGTTCTGACATTGGCAAAGGAATCGAAATAACCAACCCCTACTCTACGGCCGAAAATTGGAATATCCTCTCCAGCATCTGCATATCATGTTCTGCTGTGATGAGCTCGCCATCTTTTGCCCCATCAGGCCGCCACAGTCCCTGATCAGCGTCATTGAGCACATTCATGGGGTATTGCGCCTCGTCAATCTCCCCCGCCCAATCAAAATCGACCAGCATAGGTTTCGCGTCGTCATCGTCATCGTCGCTTTGCGCCACCATGAGATTGACGTCGCGAATGTCACCGTGAACATATCCCGCGGCATGTAGCTCTTCCACTCTGGCCCGGATTTCGTCGTGGATCAGGGGAGCGTGAGCGGCGTTGAAGTTGGGGAGGTACCGCATGTCGTAGTAGTTGATATAGTTGCTGCCGATGCTCTCCATGACGACCATGTACCAGCTGCCGGGTATGCTTTCGAACCCTAGAAGTTTCGGTGCAGCTCCCCTGTCTGCGCAGAAGACGTGTGCATCCTTGGAATAGCGGCGGACGAACTTGATGCAGATGCTATCGCCACTGCCTAGGAGCTTTCCAAAGAAGAGAAGTTTCTTCTCGATCGTTGACGTATATTCGAATTTCTGCTGGGTATTGTCCGCGAGTGATGTGAAATGTCTTGGGTGTGGATAGCTACGATGAGGCCGAGATTTGGATTTCTTGATGGCAGGGAGATCTACTCTGTAGTACTCCTCGAGTGAATTAACTGCGCGTTTGGCGGCCCCGAGATGACGCGCGAGCATGTCCCGTGCCTTGGTGTCGGTGTGATGGAAGTGTAACGGAAGTGCGGGCGACAGGACTTGTAAGTTTGGGTGGTCAGTCCATACTGCACCCGCAAAGCTAAGATATGGGCCTGAACCAAATGTCAGGATGGATGGGAATGACATATGAAAAGGACGAACCGAAGACGAGTATAATCAAGCACGGTAGGGGATCGTGGCACAATGCCGTCTAGTGCTCTCGATGTAGCAGAATCCTGACTGAAAGTACGGCTCCGGCCCCTTGGAACAAACCTCACCCTTCACCTCCAAGATGACGGGACGGTGGCTATTGACATTAATATCGCCATCGGTCTCATATCCTGTGCCCTCAAGTTGGGTTCGTGTTAGATGTATACCGTAATTAGCAAGGATCCTTCGTAAGGCCATAGCCCTGGGATCATCCTTGGGAAAGATTTCCGACATCTTCGTTGATAATGTAAGTGCAGCTATGTTATCTTCCGCTGTTGGGGTGTATGTCTCGCAATCGTCTATGAATTGGCCAAAAGCGGGATGCAAAAGAGTCACGGGAATTGACGCAGAGGCGTTGGGAGGACGGTTGCAGTAAATTTTTACGTCGTCGGGCCGTTCCTGAAACTTCTCAAAAGTTGAAGGGACTCCCTGGCTCGAAGGGGGGTGCGGCCTATACTTTTGATAATAATCACCTCGAAGCGTTCCAAGATCATCAGAGGGAGAGGAGAATTTGTGAGCTGGATGTAGACATGATGAGTATAATCCGAGCTGAGGCCGAAGTGATATTCACGAGTGGGTGGAGAGCGCACGATAATATGCAGAAGATTCCTGTTGAGTGTGGTCGGGAACAGGTGTGACAGACTTTCTAACGCCGATAAGATATCTTCTGTAGTGAGCTCCAGGTCGGCAACGGTCTTCTTGCAATGCTCATCCACAGGAATGGGGACCTTCCACGGCGAGAGTTTGTATGCTGGAATGTGATCCAATGCAGGCTTCTTCTCCTCCTTGATCAGATCCTTGAGCTTGCTTATGTTCTCTGTATCCGGGATCTTGACGGTAAACACGTGTTGAAAGGCATCTCTGAGAATCACATTGTCGTTTTCGACAACGTAACAATTGATCGCGAGGATCCGCTGCGGCATAGAATCTATGGATTGGGTACGCTATGGATGAACTGTATATGAAGAAAGCCGATTCGCACTCACCAAGGGATGGCCTAACAATAACATGAATGTGTTCATCGTCATCGGAAACATCTTGAAAGACCTTTGACAGTTTAAGAACGGCGCGCAATGGTTTCGTTTGATCCAAGTTCAGCTTGGCGATATTTTCGGCAAGATCGTCGTCATCGTCGGAAAACTTGGACTGACTGACATTAGAGAGTTCTATATCGCCTGTGGCGAATGCAGAAAATGTGGGACCCAAGTTCTGCAATTTCTGCTTAATAGCATCCTTGAGGGTACCGACCGCCTCCGTACTCTGTATCTTCACGGGGAAGGCTTTAGAGGAATCGGCGTTGTAGATAGCGAAGCAGTTGAGAGTCAGGATGGCGGCCATGTCGAATGTTCAACGGATCGATAAAAAAGAAACTGAGTGACCACAGTTTAAATCCGACAATCAATCGGACGAACAATGCAAGAACATACTAACTCACGTGAGCCCGTCACTAGTCTCCCAAGGGCAGTTGTAGATGCTCTGCTTCAAGCTGCGCGGACTATTCAAGACTATTTATCCAGATTCGCGCCTGTGAAAGGAAAAGACTTTGGGGAATATACAGGGTAGTCCCGCCTCACCTGATGCAGAATTCTTCGA